>OX465242.1:38313239-38459219 GCA_949987775.1 Aproaerema taeniolella | reverse complement strand
CTCTAGTAATCAGTTGCACGGTTTGACATATTTCAAATTGAAAGTTTCATATAATTAATATAACATACTTGTCATATTTGTAATAGAGTTGCGCACTAAGCTACATTTTAATTAATTTTGAATTATCTTTTTTTGTTTTTTTTTAAACATCTTTTACAAAGTTTCAAGTCTGACTCACTGAGACCCCAAAAAAGCCCAGCCCAAACCCTGAACCTAAAGTAGGCAAGGAATAAGGAATAATTTAACGGAATTCTTAGTAATAACATATATCAAACATTATTATTATCAACCTTCGTAACAACTTTTTTCTTTTACAGGCCATCGAATTTTTTTCCCAGATCTTGGTTTTATTTTATAAATATAAATAGATTAATTATTATATATTGAATAAAAGCGTATAATTATGTAAAGTAACATTTTAGTCTCATTTTATACCTTTTCAGCTATATTCAAAATCCTGAACCAGTATCACTCAAAGAACACATTACTTATTTTTATTTTTTGCCTAAACGTAGACATTACTCCTACACCACGAAGGGTGCGGGTAGCGCTTGGGGGGTGCACCCGAGTGGTGTCTACAATAAGGAAAAAAAAATCATACCGAAAAACAAAAAAAAAACAAAAGTGTTCTGTAAGTGATACTGGTTCAGGATTTTGAATATAGCTGGGAGGTTTTTTTTCACCCTGTATAGGTATGAAATAATTTTCCACGTTAAAAACGTAAGATTCCCAACAACGCATGTTCGTAAATAATCAGAGGAACACAACTACAGCTCTTATCTGATTATCTATCTAACAGGAAGCAAAAGGTCAAGCTTGACAACTATGCCAGCACGTACGAGGATGTGTCTTATGGAGTACCGCAAGGAAGCGTTCTGGGCCCTACCCTGTTTCTTATATATATTTATAAACGACCTGTGCGACCTACAGGTCCAGAATGCCAAAATATTCTCCTACGCGGACGACACCGCCATAGTATTTGTCGGTGACTCTTGGGCCAATGTTAAGTTTAACGTGGAAAGAGGTCTTACTAAAATTGATAGTTGGCTGAAAAATAATCTTCTTACACTTAATACCGATAAGACCAACTATATATGCCATACTTTATACAATGACACACAACCTGACAGAAACTTTGCAGTACAAATTCATAGCTGCAATGGAAGCAGCTATGACGCAATGTGCAATTGTAGCTGCCCCACACTCCTGAAAGTTGCACAAACAAAATATCTTGGTGTCTTGCTTGACCAGCGACTGTCCTGGCATCCACACGGAATATGTAATAGCAAGAATGAGAAAACTTACGTGGATTTTTAGAACTCTAAGATATGTGATGCCAGGGACAGTGGCTGATCAGAATCAAGAAAGTGCCCCTAATAACAATAAAAATCTTCTAAAGCAAATCTATATAGCGCTGGTCCGATCTATTTTAATGTACTGTATCTCTGTCTGGGGTGGGGCTACAAAAACTAAGTTCCTTGAATTAGAACGAATGCAACGTGGCCTTATTAAAATAATGTACTTCAAAAGGCGCCGATTTTCCACAGAACTCTTATATCAAGAAACGAAATTGATGTCTATTAGGAAACTGTACGTCCTAAGTATTGTCTTAAAAAAACATAAAAGTCTCGAATATGATACTAATATTATCCACAAAACAAGGAGTGACATTGTTGCCACTGTTCCTAAAACTAACACGACGTTTGCTAGTAGGCAATACAATAAGCGTTCAGCAAATGTATACAACATTGTTAACAAAGATTTGAACATTTACCCAAAACTAGTGTTTGAAAATAAAAAACTTATATCCAAATGGCTAGAGTCTAAGTCATACGGGGAGATTGAGAACATGCTAGATGTGTAGTGGAACATTGCATGGTTACCGATCCCAAGACACAGTTGTAAGGCTGCGCACCTGGGGTTTCCTAATTCAACCAGGACTTTGGGCGTGACACACTTTATCCATTCATACACATGCAGTATTAAACCAACTTACTTATAAGAACTGACTCACAAAGCTACTCTACTCATACCTATTCTTATACTCACCTAAGTAATTATATACCCTCGCACCGCACATAACCGCGCATACCCACAGACACACACACACACACACACACACATATACACACTTGGTATACTGTGAAAACATGTTATTCCTGCAGGGGTATTCAGGAGCGTTCGACTATCGAGAACGGATCGAAATTCGATCCGTTTTCGAATGCCTTCGACTCACTGTATTCTACAGCGTTCGGCTCGATCCGAATGTCAAATTTGACATTCGAATTCGGATCCAAATTCGGGAAAGTTCACGATTGCTTCTTAGCATTCGACTTACACTTGTAAATAAACATTTTGTGCTAGAATCAAGCTAAAATGCAGTATTACATAGCAATGAGCAATAAAGAAAGAGCAAAACAAGGACCGGAGACAATGTCTTCCAACATGGAGATAAGGGATTTTTCTAATATTTTTCAAGATACCAATTTTCAAAAAATATATCATTTAAAAGTCTCACTTTGTTGAGTAATTTGTAAACATATTATCCACCAACCACCAAGATTCAAAGTAAGTATGTATAATTGGTGTAATTTAAAATACAGATTCTTGCCTTTATTTTCACAAGATACAGAGGCATCGGAGACTCATTGTTAAACAAGAAATGTGGTAAGATCTTGTTACAATTAGTTTTTAATGTCTGCTTTCAGTTTCTTACAGCCTTGCACTTTCTGGCACAAGGTAGTTACCAGTGTACCAAAGGGCCAGGCATCAATGTCTACATCGATAACTCAAACAACTCAGGCATTGAATGCGCCAGAAGTTATGAGGATGTGGATGTGATTTCATAGCATTCAGTATCAACTAGGAAATGTTTTGTTAAAAATAAGATTTGCTTATCTGTGTAATTCTTTATCCTTACTTATTAATATTATAAATGCGAAAGTAACTCTGTCTGTCTATCTGTCTGTCCGTCTTTCACGCCTAAACTATTGAACCGATTTTGATGAAATTTGGTACAGACATAGATTAGAGCCTGGGAAAGGACATAGGCTACATTTTATCCCACAGTTGGGCACGGTATAACCTGTAGTCCACGCGGGCGGAAAGAGGTAGTTGCTTATAATTAACTTTATATTTAAATTGCCTTCATAGAAATAAAATGACTAGGTAAGTATATGTACTAATATCCAAATTTTCAGAGTATTCAGGCTACCCAACCTAGCCTGATGATCCCGATTTCGCAGGCTGACATGGACAGTCCTGAAGAAAAATGTAATAAAATGCACATGAAGTTCATAAACTGCATAGAAAGGTGTTTGGAGTATTAAAAGGCCTTGGCGTTGTTTTACAAATAAATTCAAATCACTCCATATTTATTGGGCTGACTGGGCAAATAGAAATCACAAACATGACATGTAAAATGCTCATAATACTTATTTCTTAACTCTCGAGGTAAATGGTTCTGTGAGCACTTATGCTAGTACCTACTGAATGCTTTGCTTATCCCCATTAAGAACATTTACTTATGAAGATTGACTGTGTGTATTTTTATGTAGTTTAGCATACTTTATTGTTCACTTGCGATGCAAACCTTTTTTTTCTGTGATGGTTCTTATTGCAAGTATATAATAAAATTGTATTGTTACTTATGGCCACTTCCCCGAACGGCCACTTCCCATATAGTCTTACCACTTTTCCTCGAAGGGCCACTTTCCTTGAAGGGCCACTTTCCCTGAAAGGCCACTTCCTATGAATGGCCAATTCCTTGTAGGGCCACTTTCCTTAAAGGGCCTTTTCCTTGAAGAGCCACTTGCCACGAATGTGTGGCATTGTTACAGTTGATAATGTAACCGTTATTTTAATACCCTGACCTTACCCCAAACCCACGCCACGTACGGGGCAGGTGACCCGGCTCTGGCCACTGAGGCGTTTTTGGCCATTTTCAACTTCAAAGCGATGCTTACAAGGTACCTATAAATAACTAAACAAGTCTATAATCTATGGTAGTTAAAATAATGAATTATGGCAACACAAATACAGTTGTCAGCTGTCATGGATCAAACGTCACTGAGATGATAGCGGCCATTTTGTGTGGAAGTGGGTGAAACATGCTCATGTCTTAATAAAAACAATAAGAACAGTGGGTGAGTAATCAGTTTATATATCTGGAATCTTTGTTTATTTTTTAAATGTCAGTGTTTGTATTATGTTGAAATAAGATTGTCTAAGCAGAGCTTTTGCTATTTGATTGCTATTTGTACGAAAAGTGAGGTTATAAACCGGTGGCCAGAAATGGAGCAAATATTATGCGATTTTCCATCTTTGGCCAGGTCGATGGCCAAAACTGGCACACGTTGAAACCCCAGTTCTGGCCACTTAATGTTTAACGTGGACTTTTTGTGTAAAGTGGGTACCTATGTGGTCTTTTTTGTTTTTTCTTCATGACGCTGATGTAATAAACTATAGAAATTGTTACAACAAAGTGGGTATGTAGACTATGCAAGTGTTAGTGGAAAAAGCAATTTTGCAGCAGAATTATCAATTATTAAATAGGCCTCCTCTAAGTCTCTGCTTTTTAATGCCTCTCAATTATTTAATAGCAGGCTTCGAAATATATATACTATCGCACCCTCAGAATGATACGGGCTTAACTCAAAAATTTGCAAAACTGAGTTAAATTCATAGAAGAGGGGCTAAAAAACATATACGTTTTATCCGATAAAAATTAAAACAAAGGCTCATCAGTGATAGAACAAGCACAGGTTATACTTCCGCCTCTCTCACACCGGGACCTTTTGCCGCCACCGTTCAGTAAGAAAGTGACGCAATCATTATTGTGTCAGAGGTGAAGCGGGCAGGTGGTCACAATGGAGGTTCAAAACTAAATGTGCCTTTATATTACTTGTGAAATCGGAAACTTCTTATAATCTTGAAAATTAAATAAGCACAAATCTTAATTTGTGTCTTAATCACAAAAGTAAATTTTTGAGATGAGCCCCTAGCGTTCTTACGGTTATATTTGATATATGGATGAGGTCAATATTATTTTCTTACAGATTCTGGGAAAGATGTCTTCAAGCAAAACAGATGCAGTAAAAAGAAAGTTATTTCAGTACTCACCACACAAAGTAGGCTTAGCGTTAGACGCTATAAGAAAAGGAATGAAAGTTTCTACTGCTAGCAAGAACTTTAATGTTCCTCGGACGACATTGCAACATAAACTTTCTGGTGATGCACCTGAAACTTCTGGTCATGTGGGACCTCAAGCAGTTCTAGGAATTGAAATTGAAAACGAACTTGTAGAGTGGATTAAAGTTTGTGCTCGTGATGGGTTTCCAGTCGACAAAGAAGGGTTTAGACTCCGTCAAAAAAATTGTGGAAAAGGGAAACCTTAAGACACCTTTTCTAAATAACAGGCCTTCAAGATCCAGGTTTGAAGAATTTATGGCCAGACATCCCGATGTGAGACAGAAACATGCTGAATATATAAATAAAGCTCGTGCATTAATTACTGAAGAAAAAATTAGAAACTGGTTTCAGGAAGTGTCTTCACTACTGCGATGAAACTTCTTTCTTCTTAGCACCCAAAGGCTGTCTCGTTTTAGCCGAAAAAGGGAAACATGTCTATGACACATCAAAGAACAGCGACAAAGAAAACATAACAACGCTTTTTACTGTGAATGCTCTTGGCGAGTATGCGCCTCCTTTAACTGTTTACAAGTACAAAAGAATGAGTAGTGAAGTCATTCAAAATTCACCAGATGGATGGGGGGGGTCGGGAAAACTGCCAAAGGTTGGATGACAGGAGAGGCCTTCTACGAATATGTTGGAAACGTCTTTATTCCCTACCTGAAAGAGAAAGGAGTAGAATTTCCTATAATTTTATTCCTGGATGGACACAAATCTCATTTGACCCTGCAACTTAGCAATCTATGTCGTGAAAATGGAATCATCATTGTCGCACTTGTTCCAAACACAACTCACATGCTACAACCCTTAGACGTTGCGGTGTTTTACCCGTTAAAGCAGAACTGGCGGAAGCTTGTAAAGAAGTGGCGTATAGAACACGATGGAAAAGAAATAACAAAATATAATCTTCCTTCAGCTCTTCATAGCTTATTGATCAATAACGCAACTTTTGCAAACAATATAAAAGCAGGATTTAAGACATGTGGTTTGTATCCATTTGGGCCGGATTTCGTAAATTACAAAAGAATTGTGAAATCACACAATGACACAAGAGAGAACCATGATGTCATCACGAAACAAACCATTTCTGAGTCGAGAGCTATCTTACATATCTAGAAAATAAAATAGATCCGAATTTGATAAAAGAGTTTTACACTACATTTAAATCGGGCAAGGATTGGGAAGGGAATAAGGAGGCTTTAATGCTTTATGAGACTTGGCTGGCCTTTAAAAATGACAACACTGCTACAATGAAGCGATCCAACCAGGCAGTCATATCGGAAGTGGGTGAAGATCCTTACTTATCGGACACCGGAGAAAATGAAGAAAGGGCTACTAATCAAGAAAATACCTGTATCGAGGACAACCCCCCCGAAGAACGGTGTACGTCTGCGTCGCTTCTTGATGACATATTTTTAGAGACTGGTACTCAATATAGGGATAATTCCTGCAATGAAGAGGATCCTGCCTTTAAAGAAGTCAGTACCTTTGAAGAACCTTCCGTGTCTTCTTCCTGCCTTGCTACTTGTGACCGAGAGGGCGCTGTCACAGGAACTAGTACTCAAAACAAGCGTAAATCTTGCAGTCCTACCCGAAAAGATGACAATCCCTTTGAAGAGCCTTGCGCATCTTCCACCCATCCTGTTATCTGTGACCAAGTAAACTCTGCCTTACGCACACCAGAACTGAAAAACACTCAGGATGAACTCCAGAACGAAGATTCTCCCTGCATTACTTCTAACCATCTCGATACCTGCAATCAAATGGACGTTACGATACCAAATGAAGAAATCAAGAAAATATCTAAACAATCTGCTACTTACACGGCAAGAGAATTAGTGAGAGAATGTGTATTGTATCCAGGAAAAGAGGTACCTAAAAAAACTAGAAAAGCAATTTACATTCCTTCAGTGATCACTTCAAACAAATGGCGAGATATTATGGAAGCAGCCGAAAACGAAAAGAAAATAAAAGAGGTCAACAAACAGAAAAAAGGCACGAAAACGAAGGCTAAGAAGAAAAAATTATCGAAAGAAATTAGGTCTTTCGAAAAAGATGGCAAAGTTGTTAATGCAAGTCGTGAAGAATATGGTGGAGCTATGGAGGAAACCGAAGACGAAAAGAAAAAAAAACAGATCAACAAAAAGAAAAATGATATGAAAATGAAGGCTAAAAAGAAAAAAGTATCCAAAAAAATATCGTCATCCGAAGAAGATGGCGAAGTTGAGTATGCCGAACGAAAGTGATGAAAGTATATGGAATGAACAGAGTAATGCTAATTCAAATGATGAAGAAATGATAGATCAAAGAACTAAACTACAAAGTCAGCCAAGGAAAGATTCAAAGCAGATGAAAAGGAAAGTGTCTGAGACCGAGGATAGTAGTTCTGAATCAGAATCTGAATTACCTTTGAGTCATGTAGCGAACTCTATGGCTAGTGAAAGAAGGAATAAAATCTTAAAAACAGGTTCTTATGTAATTGTTAAGTATGAAGGGGAATACTTTCCTGGTAAAGTTGAAAAAAAAGAAGGAGGATTGTATGAAATTAGTACTATGGTACTGTCAACAGGGAATACTTTTAGATGGCCGGAAAGGCCAGATAAAATCTGGTACAAAATATGTGACATTGTGGAAATTATATGTCCCCCAGTCAAGCATAACAATAGGGGCTTTTTCAAAATTGTGAAGATGTAGAAGTTTTTACCTGACATTATTTATATTATTATATTATTATTATTATTATACTATATAATTATTTTATTATTATATTATTATTATTATTATTATTATATTATATAAAGCTGCAATACCACTGACTGACTCACTGGGTGACAGAATTGTTCTCCCAGATGGAGCGGCGGGAGGTGAAAACTTTGTATGGAGGGTGTGGAGAGGTTGTCGCGGAGGGTACGGGAAAACCTCGAGATCCTCGGATCCACCTCCTCATCAGATGGCGACCCTCCTTCCCTGGCGAACCGTTGCAGATGGAGCGGTGGCGCTCGAACTAAGGTCGACCCACACCCTGGTCAAATTCTACCCGTGACATCATTTTTTAGATTTTCGCAAAAACAAGATGGCCGCCATACAAAATGATTATTGCTGTATCTCCGGAACCGTTTGACATAAGTGGGGTGTGCTCGAACAAATGTTTTACAGGGGGGTAAGGGGCAGGTGGCTGTCAAATTTTTTTTTCAAGATCGCGGATCCAAGATGGCGGCCGGAAATGAAGTTGCTCCGATCCGGACGAAAATCGGTATCTGGGGGGTTTGGGGGACGAAGATTCCGAATATCGGGTCAGTTTTTGGATTCCACCATTTTCCAAGATGGCCGCCATACAAGGAGTGGTGAGGCGAGGCCGCAGGCCGAGCCGAACCACGACGCCACTCCGCGAGGCGAGGCCGTAGGCCGAGGCGAGCTGCGTAAAAGGCGAGGCCGAAGGCCGAGTTCCGCGCAGGGCGTAGCCCGGAGCGTCCCCCCCCCAAATCCAAGATGGCCGCCATACAAGTTTAGATTCTAAAGGTGAGGCGAGGTCGAAGACCGAGCCGAACGCGCGAGACGAGGCCGAAGGCCGAGGCGAGCCGCGTATAGGGTGAGGCCGAAGGCCGAACTCCGCGTAGGGCGAAGCCCGGAGCGTCCCTCCCCCCAATCAAAGATGGCTGCCATACAAGTTTAGATTCTAAAAGTGAGGCGAGGTCGAAGACCGAGCCGAACGCGCGAGGCGAGGCCGAAGGCTGAGGCGAGCCGCGTATAGGGTTAGGCCGAAGGCCGAACTCCGCGTAGGGCGAAGCCCGGAGCGGCCCCCCCCCCAATCAAAGATGGCCGCCATACAAGTTTAGATTCTAAAGGTGAGGCGAGGTCGAAGACCGAGCCGAACGCGCGAGACGAGGCCGAAGGCCGAGGCGAGCCGCGTATAGGGTGAGGCCGAAGGCCGAACTCCGCGTAGGGCGAAGCCCGGAGCGTCCCTCCCCCCAATCAAAGATGGCTGCCATACAAGTTTAGATTCTAAAAGTGAGGCGAGGTCGAAGACCGAGCCGAACGCGCGAGGCGAGGCCGAAGGCTGAGGCGAGCCGCGTATAGGGTTAGGCCGAAGGCCGAACTCCGCGTAGGGCGAAGCCCGGAGCGGCCCCCCCCCCAATCAAAGATGGCCGCCATACAAGTTTAGATTCTAAAGGTGAGGCGAGGTCGAAGACCGAGCCGAACGCGCGAGGCGAGGCCGAAGGCCGAGGCGAGCCGCGTATAGGGTGAGGCCGAAGGCCGAACTCCGCGTAGGGCGAAGCCCGGAGCGTCCCCCCCCAATCAAAGATGGCCGCCATACAAGTTTAGATTTTTAAGGTGAGGCGAGGTCGCAGACCGAGCCGAACGCGCGAGCCGAGGCCGTAGGCCGAGGCGAGCTGCGTATAGGGCGAGGCCGAAGGCCGAGCTCCGCGTAGGGCGAAGCCCGAAGCGTCACCAAGCATATTACAAGCCGACCGCCATCATACCGACATGGGTGTCGTTTAATAGGTTTTCAGGGGTGCTGATTTCGAAAATGACATCCATTTTAAAATCCAAGATGGCGGACATGGATTTTTTGAAAATACATTCATGGGTGTCGTTAAATAGGTATTCGGGGGTGCTGATTCCGAAAATGACCTACGTTTTGAAATCCAAGATGGCGGACTTAATTTTTTTGCAAAATTTTGTCATGGGTGTCGTTTTTTGGGTATTCAGGGGTGCTGATTAAGAAAATAACACCCATTTTTAAATCCAAAATGGCGGCCGTAAAAAACAAAAAAAAATTAAAAACTTTTTTAAATTTATAAAAAAGGCACAACCGCCTCGCGACCTGCTTTAGCAGGTCACGCACCACGCGAAACCTAGTTATTATATTATATAAAGCTACAATACCACTCACTCACTGACTGGGTGACAGAATTGTTCTCCCAGATGGAGCGGCGGGAGGTGAAAACTTTGTATGGGGGGTGTGGAGAGGGTGGTGCGGAGGGTACGGGAAAACCTCGAGATCCTCGGATCCACCTTCTCATCGGGTGGCGACCCACCTTCCCGGGCGAACCGATGCAGATGGAGCGGTGGCGCTCGAACTAAGGTCGACCCACACCCTGGTCGAATTCTACCGGTGACGTCATTTTTTCGATTTTCGCAAAAACAAGATGGCCGCCATACAAAATGATTATTGCTGTATCTCCGGAACCGTTTGACATAAGTGGGGTGTGCTCGAACAAATGTTTTACAGGGGGGTGAGGAGCAGGTGGCTGTCAAATTTTTTTTTCAAGATGGCGGATCCAAGATGGCGGCCGGAAATGAAGTTGCTCCGATCCGGACGAAAATTGGTATCTGGGGGGTTTGGGGGACGAAGATTCCGAATATCGGGTAAGTTTTTCGATTCCATCACTTTCCAAGATGGCCGCCATACAAGGAGTGGTGAGGCGAGGCCGCAGGCCGAGCCTAACCACGACGCCACGCCGCGAGGCGAGGCCGTAGACCGAGACGAGCTGCGTAAAAGGCGAGGCCGAAGGCCGAGCTCCACGCAGGGCTTAGCCCGGAGCGTCCCCCCCCCAAATCCAAGATTGCCGCCATACAAGTTTAGATTCTAAAGGTGAGGCGAGGTCGAAGACCGAGCCGAACGCGCGAGGCGAGGCCGAAGGCCGAGGCGAGCCGCGTATAGGGTGAGGCCGAAGGCCGAACTCCGCGTAGGGCGAAGCCCGGAGCGTCCCCCCCCCCAATTCTAGATGGCGGCAAGTTTAGATTCTAAAGGTGAGGCGAGGTCGAAGACCGAGCCGAACGCGCGAGGCGAGGCCGAAGGCCGAGGTGAGCCGCGTATAGGGTGAGGCCGAAGGCCGAACTCCGCGTAGGGCGAAGCCCGTAGCGGCCCCCCCCCCAATCAAAGATGGCCGCCATACAAGTTTAGATTCTAAAGGTGAGGCGAGGTCGCAGACCGAGCCGAACGCGCGAGCCGAGGCCGTAGGCCGAGGCGAGCTGCGTATAGAGCGAGGCCGAAGGCCGAGCTCCGCGTAGGGCGAAGCCCGAAGCGTCACCAAGCATATTACCAGCCGACCGCCATCATACCGACATGGGTGTCGTTTAATAGGTTTTCAGGGGTGCTGATTTCGAAAATGACATCCATTTTGAAATCAAAGATGGCGGACATGGATTTTTTGGAAAATTCCGTCATGGGTGTCGTTTAATAGGTTTTCGGGGGTGCTGATTCCGAAAATGACATACGTTTTGAAATCCAAGATGGCGGACATACATTTTTTGATAAATATCGTCATGGGTGTCGTTTTTTGGGTATTCGGGGGTGCTGATTAAGAAAATAACATTCATTTTTAAATCCAAGATGGCGGCCGTGAAAAACAAAAAAAATAAAAACTTTTTTAAAATTTATAAAAAAAGGCACAACCGCCTCGCGACCTGCTTTAGCAGGTCGCGCACCACGCGAAACCTAGTTATTATATTATATAAAGCTGCAATACCACTCACTGATTGACTGACTGACTGACTGACTGGGTGACAGAATTGTTCTCCCAGATGGAGCGGCGGGAGGTGAAAACTTTGTATGGGAGGTGTGGAGTGGGTGACGCGGAGGGTACGGGAAAACCTCGAGATCCTCGGATCCACCTTCTCATCGGGTGGCGACCCACCTTCCCGGGCGAACCGTTGCAGATGGAGCGGTGGCGCTCGAACTAAGGTTGACCCACACCCTGGTCGAATTCTACCGGTGACGTCATTTTTTCGATTTTCGCAAAAACAAGATGGCCGCCATACAAAATGTTTATTGCTGTATCTCCGGATCCGTTTGACATAAGTGGAGTGTGCTCGAACAAATGTTTTACAGAAGGGTGGGAGGCAGCTGGCTGTCAAATTTTTTTTTCAAGATGGCGGATCCAAGATGGCGGCCGGAAATGAAGTTGCTCCGATCTGGACGAAAATCGGTATCTAGGGGGTTTAGGGGTCGAAGATTCCGAATATCGGATCAGTTTTTCGATTCCACCATTTTCCAAGATGGCCGCCATACAAGGAGTGGTGAGGCGAGGCCGCAGGCCGAGCCGAACCACGACGCCACTCCGCGAGGCGAGGCCGTAGGCCGAGGCGAGCTGCGTAAAAGGCGAGGCCGAAGGCCGAGCTCCGCGCAGGGCGTAGCCCGGAGCGTCCCCCCCCAAATCCAAGATGGCCGCCATACAAGTTTAGATTCTAAAGGTGAGGCGAGGTCGAAGACCGAGCCGAACGCGCGAGACGAGGCCGAAGGCCAAGGCGAGCCGCGTATAGGGTGAGGCCGAAGGCCGAACTCCGCGTAGGGCGAAGCCCGGAGCGTCCCCCCCCCCAATCAAAGATGGCCGCCATACAAGTTTAGATTCTAAAGGTGAGGCGAGGTCGCAGACCGAGCCGAACGCGCGAGCCGAGGCCGTGGGCCGAGGCGAGCTGCGTATAGGGCGAGGCCGAAGGCCGAGCTCCGCGTAGGGCGAAGCCCGAAGCGTCACCAAGCATGTTACCAGCCGACCGCCATCATACCAACATGGGTGTCGTTTAATAGGTTTTCAGGGGTGCTGATTTCGAAAATGACATCCATTTTGAAATCCAAGATGGCGGACATGGATTTTTTGGAAAATACCGTGATGGGTGTCGTTTAATAGGTTTTCGGGGGTGCTGATTCCGAAAATGACATCAATTTTGAAATCCAAGATGGCGGACATGAATTTTTTGTAAAAAACCGTCATGGATGTCGTTTAATGCGTTTTCTGGGGTGCTGATTGCGAAAATGACATCTATTTTGAAATCCAAGATGGCGGACATGGATTTTTTGGAAAGTACCGTCATGGGTGTCGTTTAATAGGTTTTCGGTGGTGCTGATTACGAAACTGACATCCATTTTGAAATCAAAGATGGCGGTCGTGACAAACCAAAAAATGTATGAACGCCTTTTTGACCCTACAAATAGGGTAGCACAACCGCCTCGCGGCCTGCTTTAGCAGGTCGCGCACCACGCGAAATCTAGTTATACTATATAAAGCTACATTACCACTCACTCACTGACTCACTGATTGACATAATTGTTCTCCCAGAAGGAGGGTCGGGAGGTGAAAATGATGTATAAGAGGTGTGGTCAGAATTTTCCGTCAAGTATGGGAAAAACTCGACATCTTTGGATTCTCCTCTTGATCAGGTCGCGACCCACCTTCCCGGGCGAACCGTTGGAGTTGGACCCATAGTGCTCGAACAAAAGTCAACCCACACCCTGGTCAAAGTCTACCGTAGACAATTTTTTTTTGATTTTCAAAAAAACAAGATGGCCGCCATACAAAAAATGAGATTTCATTATCTCCTCCGATTCGCACCATATTCGGTATCCGAGGGTTTTTGGGGTCGCTGAATCCGAATATCTGAAAAGTTTTTCGATTTCGCCATTTTCCAAGATGGCCGCCATACAAGGAGTGGTGAGGCGAGGCCGAAGGCCGAGCCGAACCACGACGCGCCGCGAGGCGAGGCCGCAGGCTGAGGCGAGCTGCGTATAAGGCGAGGCCGAAGGCCGAGCTCCGCGTAGGGCAAAGCCCGGAGCGTCCCCCCCCCAATCCAAGATGGCCGCCATTTAAGTTTAGATTCTAAACGTGAGGCGAGGTCGTAGACCGAGCCGAACGAGCGAGGCGAGGCCGAAGGCCGAGCTCCGCGTAGGGCGAAGCCCGAAGCGTCACCAAGCATCTTACCGGCCGACCGCAATTCAAAAATGGATTTTTGTTGGGGGAATCGTGACGCGAAGGGCGAAGCTGCGGGCTTCGCCCTTCGCGTCACGATTCCCCCAACAAAAATCCAAGATGGCGGATATGAAATTTTCGGGCATGCCGACATGGGTGTCGTTTAATAGGTTTTCGGGGGTGCTGATTCCGAAAATGACATTCATTTTGAAATCCAAGATGGCGGACATGCATTTTTTGTATAAAACCGTCATCACAACCGCCTCGCGGCCTGCTTTAGCAGGTCGCGCACCACGCAAAACCTAGTTATTATTTATTTTATTATTATATTATATAAAGCTGCAATACCACTCACTGATTGACTGACTGACTGACTGACTGGGTGACAGAATTGTTCTCCCAGATGGAGCGGCGGGAGGTGAAAACTTTGTATAGGGGGTGTGTAGAGGGTGGTGCGGAGGGTACGGGAAAACCTCGAGATCCTCGGATCCACCTTCTCATCGGGTGGCGACCCACCTTCCCGGGCGAACGGTTGCAGATGGAGCGGTGGCGCTCGAACTAAGGTCGACCCACACCCTGGTCGAATTCTACCGGTGACGTCATTTTTTCGATTTTCGCAAAAACAAGATGGCCGCCATACAAAATGTTTATTGCTGTATCTCCGGATCCGTTTGACATAAGTGGAGTGTGCTCAAACAAATGTTTTACAGGGGGGTAGGGGGCAGCTGGCTGTCAAATTTTTTTTTCAAGATGGCGGATCCAAGATGGCGGCCGGAAATGAAGTTGCTCCGATCCGGACGAAAATCGGTATCTGGGGGGTTTGGGGGACGAAGATTCCGAATATCGGGTCAGTTTTTCGATTCCACCATTTTCCAAGATGGCCGCCATACAAGGAGTGGTGAGGCGAGGCCGCAGGCCGAGCCGAACCACGACGCCACTCCGCGTGGCGAGGCCGTAGGCCGAGGCGAGCTGCGTAAAAGGCAAGGCCGAAGGCCGAGCTCCGCGCAGGGCATAGCCCGGAGCGTCCCCCCCCCAAATCCAAGATGGCCGCCATACAAGTTTAGATTCTAAAAGTGAGGCGAGGTCGAAGACCGAGCCGAACGCGCGAGACGAGGCCGAAGGCCGAGGCGAGCCGCGTATAGGGTGAGGCCGAAGGCCGAACTCCGCGTAGGGCTAAGCCCGGAGCGTCCCCCCCCCCCAATCAAAGATAGCCGCCATACAAGTTTAGATTCTAAAGCTGAGGCGAGGTCGAAGACCGAGCCGAACGCGCGAGGCGAGGCCGAAGGCCGAGGCGAGCCGCGTATAGGGTGAGGCCGAAGGCCGAACTCCGCGTAGGGCGAAGCCCGGAGCGTCCCCCCCCCCCAATTCTAGATGGCGGCAAGTTAAGATTCTAAAGGTGAGGCGAGGTCGAAGACCGAGCCGAACGCGCGAGACGAGGCCGAAGGCCGAGGCGAGCCGCGTATAGGGCGAGGCCGAAGGCCGAGCTCCGCGTAGGGCGAAGCCCGAAGCGTCACCAAGCATCTTACCGGCCGACCGCCATGAAATTTTCGGGCATGCCGACATGGGTGTCGTTTAATAGGTTTTCGGGGTTGCTGATTCCGTAAATGACATCCATTTTGAAATCCAAGATGTCAGACATGTGTTTTCAAAAAAAATTACAAAAAACTAAATGAACGCCTTTTTGACCCTACAAATATGGTAGCACAACCGCCTCGCGGCCTGCTTTAGCAGGTCGCGCACCACGCGAAACCTAGTTATTATATTATATAAAGCTGCAATACCACTCACTGATTGACTGACTGACTGACTGACTGGGTGACAGAATTGTTCTCCCAGATGGAGCGGCGGGAGGTGAAAACTTTGTATGGGAGGTGTGGAGTGGGTGACGCGGAGGGTACGGGAAAACCTCGAGATCCTCGGATCCACCTTCTCATCGGGTGGCGACCCACCTTCCCGGGCGAACCGTTGCAGATGGAGCGGTGGCGCTCGAACTAAGGTTGACCCACACCCTGGTCGAATTCTACCGGTGACGTCATTTTTTCGATTTTCGCAAAAACAAGATGGCCGCCATACAAAATGTTTATTGCTGTATCTCCGGATCCGTTTGACATAAGTGGAGTGTGCTCGAACAAATGTTTTACAGAAGGGTGGGGGGCAGCTGGCTGTCAAATTTTTTTTTCAAGATGGCGGATCCAAGATGGCGGCCGGAAATGAAGTTGCTCCGATCTGGACGAAAATCGGTATCTAGGGGGTTTAGGGGTCGAAGATTCCGAATATCGGATCAGTTTTTCGATTCCACCATTTTCCAAGATGGCCGCCATACAAGGAGTGGTGAGGCGAGGCCGCAGGACGAGCCGGACCACGACGCCACTCCGCGAGGCGAGGCCGTAGGCCGAGGCGAGCTGCGTAAAAGGCGAGGCCGAAGGCCGAGCTCCGCGCAGGGCGTAGCCCGGAGCGTCCCCCCCCAAATCCAAGATGGCCGCCATACAAGTTTAGATTCTAAAGGTGAGGCGAGGTCGAAGACCGAGCCGAACGCGCGAGACGAGGCCGAAGGCCAAGGCGAGCCGCGTATAGGGTGAGGCCGAAGGCCGAACTCCGCGTAGGGCGAAGCCCGGAGCGTCCCCCCCCCCAATCAAAGATGGCCGCCATACAAGTTTAGATTCTAAAGGTGAGGCGAGGTCGCAGACCGAGCCGAACGCGCGAGCCGAGGCCGTGGGCCGAGGCGAGCTGCGTATAGGGCGAGGCCGAAGGCCGAGCTCCGCGTAGGGCGAAGCCCGAAGCGTCACCAAGCATGTTACCAGCCGACCGCCATCATACCAACATGGGTGTCGTTTAATAGGTTTTCAGGGGTGCTGATTTCGAAAATGACATCCATTTTGAAATCCAAGATGGCGGACATGGATTTTTTGGAAAATACCGTGATGGGTGTCGTTTAATAGGTTTTCGGGGGTGCTGATTCCGAAAATGACATCAATTTTGAAATCCAAGATGGCGGACATGAATTTTTTGTAAAAAACCGTCATGGATGTCGTTTAATGCGTTTTCTGGGGTGCTGATTGCGAAAATGACATCTATTTTGAAATCCAAGATGGCGGACATGGATTTTTTGGAAAGTACCGTCATGGGTGTCGTTTAATAGGTTTTCGGTGGTGCTGATTACGAAACTGACATCCATTTTGAAATCAAAGATGGCGGTCGTGACAAACCAAAAAATGTATGAACGCCTTTTTGACCCTACAAATAGGGTAGCACAACCGCCTCGCGGCCTGCTTTAGCAGGTCGCGCACCACGCGAAACCTAGTATATATTATATAAAGCTGCAATACCACTCACTGATTGACTGACTGACTGACTGACTGGGTGACAGAATTGTTCTCCCAGATGGAGCGGCGGGAGGTGAAAACTTTGTATGGGAGGTGTGGAGTGGGTGACGCGGAGGGTACGGGAAAACCTCGAGATCCTCGGATCCACCTTCTCATCGGGTGGCGACCCACCTTCCCGGGCGAACCGTTGCAGATGGAGCGGTGGCGCTCGAACTAAGGTTGACCCACACCCTGGTCGAATTCTACCGGTGACGTCATTTTTTCGATTTTCGCAAAAACAAGATGGCCGCCATACAAAATGTTTATTGCTGTATCTCCGGATCCGTTTGACATAAGTGGAGTGTGCTCGAACAAATGTTTTACAGAAGGGTGGGGGGCAGCTGGCTGTCAAATTTTTTTTTCAAGATGGCGGATCCAAGATGGCGGCCGGAAATGAAGTTGCTCCGATCTGGACGAAAATCGGTATCTAGGGGGTTTAGGGGTCGAAGATTCCGAATATCGGATCAGTTTTTCGATTCCACCATTTTCCAAGATGGCCGCCATACAAGGAGTGGTGAGGCGAGGCCGCAGGCCGAGCCGAACCACGACGCCACTCCGCGAGGCGAGGCCGTAGGCCGAGGCGAGCTGCGTAAAAGGCGAGGCCGAAGGCCGAGCTCCGCGCAGGGCGTAGCCCGGAGCGTCCCCCCCCAAATCCAAGATGGCCGCCATACAAGTTTAGATTCTAAAGGTGAGGCGAGGTCGAAGACCGAGCCGAACGCGCGAGACGAGGCCGAAGGCCAAGGCGAGCCGCGTATAGGGTGAGGCCGAAGGCCGAACTCCGCGTAGGGCGAAGCCCGGAGCGTCCCCCCCCCCAATCAAAGATGGCCGCCATACAAGTTTAGATTCTAAAGGTGAGGCGAGGTCGCAGACCGAGCCGAACGCGCGAGCCGAGGCCGTGGGCCGAGGCGAGCTGCGTATAGGGCGAGGCCGAAGGCCGAGCTCCGCGTAGGGCGAAGCCCGAAGCGTCACCAAGCATGTTACCAGCCGACCGCCATCATACCAACATGGGTGTCGTTTAATAGGTTTTCAGGGGTGCTGATTTCGAAAATGACATCCATTTTGAAATCCAAGATGGCGGACATGGATTTTTTGGAAAATACCGTGATGGGTGTCGTTTAATAGGTTTTCGGGGGTGCTGATTCCGAAAATGACATCAATTTTGAAATCCAAGATGGCGGACATGAATTTTTTGTAAAAAACCGTCATGGATGTCGTTTAATGCGTTTTCTGGGGTGCTGATTGCGAAAATGACATCTATTTTGAAATCCAAGATGGCGGACATGGATTTTTTGGAAAGTACCGTCATGGGTGTCGTTTAATAGGTTTTCGGTGGTGCTGATTACGAAACTGACATCCATTTTGAAATCAAAGATGGCGGTCGTGACAAACCAAAAAATGTATGAACGCCTTTTTGACCCTACAAATAGGGTAGCACAACCGCCTCGCGGCCTGCTTTAGCAGGTCGCGCACCACGCGAAATCTAGTTATTATATTATATAAAGCTACAATACCACTGACTGGGTGACAGAATTGTTCTCCCAGATGGAGCGGCGGGAGGTGAAAACTTTGTATGGGAGGTGTGGAGAGGGTGGTGCGGAGGGTACGGGAAAACCTCGAGATCCTCGGATCCTTCTTCTCATCAGTTGGCGACCCACCTTCCCGGACGAACCGTTGCAGATGGAGCGGCGGCGCTCTAACTAAGGTCGACCCACACCCTGGTCGAATTCTGCCAGTGACGTCATTTTTTCGATTTTCGCAAAAACAAGATGGCCGCCATACAAAATGATTATTGCTGTATCTCCGGAACCGTTTGACATAAGTGGGGTGTGCTCGAACAAATGTTTTACAGGGGGTTGAGGGGCAGGTGGCTGTCAAATTTTTTTTTCAAGATGGCGGATCCAAGATGGCGGCCGAAAATGAAGTTGCTCCGATCCGGACGAAAATCAGTATCTGGGGGGTTTGGGGGACGAAGATTCCGAATATCGGGTCAGTTTTTCGATTCCACCATTTTCCAAGATGGCCGCCATACAAAGAGTGGTGAGGCGAGGCCGCAGGCCGAGCCGAACCACGACGCCACGCCGCGAGGCGAGGCCGTAGGCCGAGGCGAGCTGCATAAAAGGCGAGGCCGAAGGCCGAGCTCCGCGCAGGGCGTAGCCCGGAGCGTCCCCCCCCAAATCCAAGATGGCCGCCATACAAGTTTAGATTCTAAAGGTGAGGCGAGGTCGAAGACCGAGCCGAACGCGCGAGGCGAGGCCGAAGGCCGAGGCGAGCCGCGTATAGGGTGAGGCCGAAGGCCGAACTCCGCGTAGGGCGAAGCCCGGAGCGTCCCCCCCCCCAATTCTAGATGGCGGCAAGTTTAGATTCTAAAGGTGAGGCGAGGTCGAAGACCGAGCCGAACGCGCGAGGCGAGGCCGAAGGCCGAGGCGAGCCGCGTATAGGGTGAGGCCGAAGGCCAAACTCCGCGTAGGGCGAAGCCCGGAGCGTCCCCCCCCCAATCAAAGATGGCCGCCATACAAGTTTAGATTTTTAAGGTGAGGCGAGGTCGCAGACCGAGCCGAACGCGCGAGCCGAGGCCGTAGGCCGAGGCGAGCTGCGTATAGGGCGAGGCCGAAGGCCGAGCTCCGCGTTGGGCGAAGCCCGAAGCGTCACCAAGCATATTACCAGCCGACCGCCATCATACCGACATGGGTGTCGTTTAATAGGTTCTTAGGGGTGCTGATTTCGAAAATGACATCCATTTTGAAATCCAAGATGGCGGACATGGATTTTTTGAAAATATCTTCATGGGTGTCGTTTAACAGGTATTCGGGGGTGCTGATTCCGAAAATGACATACGTTTTGAAATCCAAGATGGCGGCCGTGAAAAACAAAAAAAAATTAAAAACTTTTTTAAAATTTATAAAAAAAGGCACAACCGCCTCGCGACCTGCTTTAGCAGTTCGCGCACCACGCGAAACCTAGTTATATTATATAAAGCTACAATACCACTCACTCACTGACTGACTGACTGGGTGACAGAATTGTTCTCCCAGATGGAGCGGCGGGAGGTGAAAACTTTGTATGGGAGATGTGGAGAGGGTGGTGCGGAGGGTACGGGAAAACCTCGAGATCCTCGGATCCACCTTCTCATCGGGTGGCGACCCACCTTCCCGGGCGAACCGTTGCAGATGGAGCGGTGGCGCTCGAACTAAGGTCGACCCACACCCTGGTCGAATTCTACCGGTGACGTCATTTTTTCGATTTTCGCAAAAACAAGATGGCCGCCATACAAAATGTTTATTGCTGTATCTCCGGATCCGTTTGACATAAGTGGAGTGTGCTCGAACAAATGTTTTACAGAGGGGTGGGGGGCAGCTGGCTGTCAAATTTTTTTTTCAAGATGGCGGATCCAAGATGGCGGCCGGAAATGAAGTTGTTCCGATCCGGACGAAAATCGGTATCTGGGGGGTTTGGGGGACGAAGATTCCGAATATCGGGTAAGTTTTTCGATTCCACCATTTTCCAAGATGGCCGCCATACAAGTTTAGATTCTAAAGGTGAGGCGAGGTCGAAGACCGAGCCGAACGCGAGAGACGAGGCCGAAGGCCGAGGCGAGCCACGTATAGGGTGAGGCCGAAGGCCGAACTCCGCGTAGGGCGAAGCCCGGAGCGTCCCCCCCCCAATCAAAGATGGCCGCCATACAAGTTTAGATTCTAAAGGTGAGGCGAGGGCGAAGACCGAGCCAAACGCGCGAGGCGAGGCCGAAGGCCGAGGCGAGCCGCGTATAGGGTGAGGCCGAAGGCCGAACTCCGCGAAGGGCGAAGCCCGGAGCGTCCCCCCCCAATCAAAGATGGCCGCCATACAAGTTTAGATTCTAAAGGTGAGGCGAGGTCGAAGACCGAGCTGAACGCGCGAGGCGAGGCCGAAGGCCGAGGCGAGCCGCGTACAGGGTGAGGCCGAAGGCCGAACTCCGCGTAGGGCGAAGCCCGGAGCGTCCCCCCCCAATCAAAGATGGCCGCCATACAAGTTTAGATTTTTAAGGTGAGGCGAGGTCGCAGACCGAGCCGAACGCGCGAGCCGAGGCCGTAGGCCGAGGCGAGCTGCGTATAGGGCGAGGCCGAAGGCCGAGCTCCGCGTAGGGCGAAGCCCGAAGCGTCACCAAGCATATTACCAGCCGACCGCCATCATACCGACATGGGTGTCGTTAAATAGGTTTTCAAGGGTGCTGATTTCAAAAATGACATCCATTTTGAAATCCAAGATGGCGGACATGGATTTTTTGGAAAATACCGTCATGGGTGTCGTTAAATAGGTTTTCAGGGGTGTTGATTCCGAAAATGACATACGTTTTGAAATCCAAGATGGCGGACATAAATTTTTTGCAAAATATCGTCATGGGTGTCGTTTTTTGGGTATTCGGGGGTGCTGATTAAGAAAATAACATCCATTTTGAAATCCAAGATGGCGGCTGTGAAAAAAAAAAGGCAAACTTTTTTGACCCTACAAATAGGGTAGCACAACCGCCTCGCGACCTGCTTTAGCAGGTCGCGCACCACGCGAAACCTAGTTATTATACTATATAAAGCTACATTACCACTGACTGACTGACTGACTGATTGACATAATTGTTCTCCCAGAAGGAGGGTCGGGAGGTGAAAATGATGTATGAGAGGTGTGGTCAGAATTTTCCGTCGAGTATGGGAAAACCTCGACATCTTCGGATTCTCCTCCTCATCAGGTCGCGACCCACCTTCCCGGGCGAACCGTTGGACTTGGACCGGTGGTGCTCGAACAAAGGTCGACCCACACCCTGGTCAAAGTCTAACGATAATTTTTTTTTTTCGATTTTCAAAAAAACAAGATGGCCGCCATACAAAATGTTTATTGCTGTATCTCCGGAACCGTTTGACATAAGTTTCAGTTCCCATTAGCTACCATTATTTCTCAGTATACCTCTGATATAATTCATAGAAAGAGTGTTCATAACGTTGTATCTGATGCACTGTCACGTAACCCCATAAATGTGGGCATTATTTCTAATAATGGAGGTTTTTTTTAATACTTCTGATCCTTGGTATAAAAAGATTTATAATGGTGTTTCTAACAACCCTCAGATGTTTCCAGCGTATTTTATTAATGACGGAATACTTCTCCGTAGGATGTCTTCTGTTTTTCCGTTGTCTGAAGACCCATGGCGGATAGTGTTGCCTTCAGAACAGTATCAAAACGCAATTTCTGAGGTACATAACGAGTTACCTTCTATTCATCCAGGTGTTAATAAAACTTATTATAAGTTAAAGTCCCTTTATTATTGGCCAAACATGTTTCATATTGTCTCAGAAGCACTTAGAACTTGTGAGACTTGTAAAGCTTTTAAGATCTCAAAAGCCACATGTTATTTCCTAAAGAGCTTACAGCACCGATGCAATCGATCTCTCTCGACATTATTGGTCCGCTACCGCTGGCGTATTATGGTTATCGCTATATTTTAACTATAGTTGATGTATTCACTAAATACGTCTGGCTAAATCCTTTAAAAAGGGTAAATAGTCAAGCGATCGCTACCTTACTTGAGAGGGATATCTTTTTGTGCTATGGTGTTCCGCCTACGTTGTTATGTGATAATGCAACAGTTTTTCATAGTAACCAGTTTCGTACATTTTTGGCTTCCTTCACCTTATTATACCCCTTATTATTCCCCGCAGGCAAACCCTGTTGAACGCTATAACCAGTCGGTGGTCACTTGTCTTAGTATTTTAGTTGAAACTGACCAGCGAAGTTGGGCCAAGGTATTACCCAAAGTGAAATTATATTTGAACTCATGTATAAATATGGCAACTGGATTTTCCCCCAATTTTCTGATGTTTGGAAGAGAAGTTCATTTAGATGTCAGTTCACGGCGTGTAGGCGAGACTCGAGGTGTTGATTTAGCTGAGAGTCGCGTTGAACGTGCGGCTGCGCTTTCTTCCCTTGATCAGGTTTTTGCTAGGGTTTCAGATAGTCTTTCGTTGGCGTTTTTACGGAATGCGAGTTATTATAATAAAAGTCGTAACCCCCTCATTTTAGATGTCGGTGATATTGTGTGGCGTAGGAACTTCTCACGTTCGTCTGGTGCTGACTATTTTTCGAGTAAATTTGCACCCAGATTCACTAAGTGTCGTGTAGTTCGAAGAATTTCCCGCCAAGTCTATGAGTTACAGGATGTCAATTCTTCTTCCTCAGGTACTTATCATATTAAAGATATACTCAAATAACGTCTTTTTTCCGTCGTTGGTTAAAGTACTGTTTTTTTTTTTTTTTTTTGGTCGTCTTTGGGTCTATATCATGGATCTAATACATCAGGATAGAAATCTTCGAGCTCAAACGCGGGCCGAAGAAGAGATAGAGCAACGAGGCAGAACGTCTCGTTCTAGTAGGGTAACAATGCGATTACTCGTATTATTTTTTTTTTTGGGAGTGCAAAGTATACGTAACAGACAAATACAGGCTTCCATTTAAGGATAGAAGTTTTCCTGTAATTTTATTTTTATATAACAAACCATCAGAAACATTTACGTTACTACATTTTTGTTATGAAACACCAAATTGTATGATAATATACAAGGAGGACACAGAGTAGTGAACATCGGGAATGTATTTTTTTAAATTATAAGATGGGTTAACTCTTGACCTCAATCTTGACCAAGGTCATAGATGAGGTCGACGATGGAGCGAGTTAACCCAGAAAACGCCTATAAGGCACCGGTACTCCCACGCACCGACGGAACACAGCAAGCTGTTTGGCGTTTGACTTCGGCAGGAGGATAGTCGCGAACCAGGCGGCCCTTTACAGAGCCTACCACACCGCATGAGACCATAGGACAACACCTCAGATTCATAAAAAATGAGGTGTTGTTGCCTGAGATGGATTAATAGGAGGCAGGTCTCATTTTTGTTTCCTAAGTCGCCTCTTACGCCACCCACGGAAAGAAATGGGGTGGTGTTATTCTAAGCCGATCACCACACGGCACAAAGTCGTGTAGTTAGGTTGCGAAAAAATAAAACAAAAACTCACCTTTCGTCTCATCTTATAATCAAATCATTAAAACATGCTTTTAACTTAATTTCAAAACTTTTCCCATGAAAACATTTTCCCCAAGCAATCCATATTGGATTTTTGTAAAATTGGAGTTTTATGCTTAGAATTTGTTTTTTCCTATTTTATCTAACGGACCTTAGTTCCATAGGAGCCCGTTTAGTTCCATAGGTATATATAAGTTAATTTTGATCTTATGTTATTTTTTATTAGAAACTATTAAATAATAAATTCCCCCTTTCACAGAATAGTATAGAATAGAATAGAAAAAATCTTTATTTTATAGGATAATCAGGATGCCACTTAAAACAAGTCAAGATTACATGAAATACATACAAACAAACATTAAAGGATTTAAATACATACCATACATACGCATTCGTTCTATTGATCCTACTGACTCTACGCTTATTCGCAAAGGTGCAGTCTTCCCCAGAGAAGAACAGGCAAGAAACTCTGAGGGTGTTCTTTTTAATCGCATTACAAATTTTCCTATTTTCTCATTTTAATTAATTCTGAAATAACTCTAAAGCTGAGCAGTCATTCCAATGGCTCCATGTCAGTTAGGTCATCAGAAATTTTGTAATAGCCCTTTTTGTAAAGTTTTTGTTTAATTACTGACTTAAATTTATCCAAAGGTAAATTTTGAATACCTTCGTTTGTGACCTTGTGGAGACGACTGTCTAGTACTTCCAGTTTATGCTTGGTCCGAGTATTTATATTGTGCCTAGCGCTATTTTTCTTAAACAAATGTTCATTTTTCTTCACATATAAAAGATTGTCACATATAATATATTGGGATGCAGAAGTCAGAATATTTATTTCTTTGAATATTTGTCTAAGAGACATTCTAGGTCTCATTTGATAAATCGCGCGAATAGTTCTTTTCTGCAGAACAAAGATCTTATTGATATCCGCAGCATTACTCCACAGTAAATCCACAGTAAAAGTATATGACATTAGGCTGTGGAAGTGAATATACGGTTCTCGCGGTTTCAACGTCCGATAATTGACAGATTTGTTTAACTGCGTAGGCTGCTGAACTGAGTCTGCTCGCTAACTTATCAATATGAGGACCCCATTGAAGCTTTGCATCAAGAGTTATTCCTAAGAATACAGTAGATTCCACAACGTCCAGTTTTACATTCTTAACCTGTACATTGGTATTAACCTGTTTAACATTGGGCAAGGTAAACTTAACACATCGTGCCCCTCGGTGGAGACATTGTATGGGCTGATGAGAGATATTTGTTATACATGAGTGCAAAGTTGCTTTTAACCGCGTGCTCAAATTTGATGACCGACCAAGCGAAGGATTCTAAAATTGGATCACAAGCGCAGCGAGTCATCAAGAAAATAGGTAAATAGTTTATCAAGAAAATAGGTAAAGATGAGCCACTGATTCTCTGCCTACTCCCTTAGGAATTTCTGACGTGAGCATATATGTATAAAGGTTGAAAAAGAACCTCCTAGCTTTAAATGAAAATCCTGAACCAGTACCTATCACTTACTGAACACTTTTTTTATTTAATTTTGACATGGTGTCGTTCGGCGCTGAGTCTATTATAGTGTTGGGCTCAGGTATACTTTAAAAATATGTTTTACCATATTAGGGATTTAAAAATATACCCGACGTCAACGCGTTTCCGGGGTATATTTTCAAACTGGAAATTCCGTGTTGTGTTATTGCAAAATATATCAAAATATACTTCTAAATTCCTTTATCCCTACTGAAAATTATAAATGTAGGTAGATAAAAGTTGTTTATGAAAAAGCTTAAATTTTCAGTTTAATGGGCCTTTAAGTTTAATGAGACTTTAGTTTAATGGGACTTTAAGTTTAATGGGATTTTAAGTTTAATGTGACTAGTTTAATGGGATTAGTTTAATGAGACTAAGTATAATGGGATTTTAGTTTAATAATGGGACTTTAAGTTTAATTAGACTTTAGTTTAATGGAACTATAGTTTAATGAGACTTTAAGTTTAAAAGACTAAGTTTAATGAAACTTAAAGTTTAATGACCCTATAAAATTTAACTTTTTACGTACCTAATGAAAATTCGTTACTCGTTGTCAAAATTAAGCGGGCGTTCTGATCTAAATGAGTGAGTGCGTTGCCGTGTTGCGTTCGGGTATGTTTTCAAATATCTACGCGCGCGTTTAGTAATTTGAAAATATACCCGATATCAACGCGCGCCAGTGACGTCACAGTGTTGGGTAAAGGTACATTTAAAAAAAATCTTGCCTTTTTTCGATTCGTTGTGGCTAGGTATATTTTCCAAATATGCGGTTATTCATTAGGTTGTAACATCCTAAACAAGTCAGCAACAAATCAGAACTACCAGATTTAATGCAAGGTCGCTAGGCTTTCAAACTACAAGGTAGGTACAACCTTGTACCTGGCCTAATTATTTTTTTTACATTGTTAAATTACTGTCTTAAATTTCTCTAAAGGTAAACTTTGAATACCATGACGCAACTTTGAAATTTCACTCTCAACGCGCCCAAAGAAGTTTCATTTCAAATAAAAAGGATGATGGTGCTAACTGTACTTGGACGGGGGCGGTTTGGAATGAGGGCGGAATAAACTAACCCTGGATAGTGAGTGGGACCTGTGAGCGGAGGGTCGTGGGTTCGATGCCAGGTTGAGGCCTGTATCACTATACATTCGTCTTTTAATTCGTATTTAATAGTTATCACTTGCTCAGCGGTGAAGGGAAACATCGTGAGGAAACCCGTAACTCTAAAGGTTATTTCCGAAAGACCCACCAACCCGCATTTTAGGCCAGTGTTGTGGACTATGGCCTGAATCCCCCTTCACTGTTCGAGGGAGGCTCGTGCCACTCGGTGGGGACTTTACATTTAAAACTATAACTGTTAAGTAGTATTTTATAGGTCTACAAAGGTGACAGTTGTAGCTAGAAGAACTTGTATTGTAAATAAAGGCGTCACCATGGAAACCGCGGGCCAAAAGATCTTTGTAGACATGTAACGTGTATTTATGGTGTATTGGTGTGCGAATTCAAAAAAATACAATTTCGCAATAGTACATAGTTTTTACCGTGGGAGGAATAGTAGGAATTGCGTTCATTTTGAGTAACTGGCGGGAATTCTCAGCATAAAAGCAAGTTGGCACAAAGTGCCGGCTGCATACAACGGAATTTTTTGTTATCTTTTGTCTAATCTCAACGCTGTTGAGCCATTTTTGTCTTTGTTCTGAATCTTTATGTACTCTGCAATAAAATAGCACAGCATTGTTGAGAACCTTTCTCCGCCAAACACAAGAAATCATGGACAACATAGTAATAGATTTATAAGAAATTATTTTAGCTTACTTGTGAAAAGATATGTTACATCCACCATACGATTCACTTGAACAAGTGTGAACACAACATCTTTCTACCATTTTGTCAGTATTTTAATTTAAAAAACTGGTATAATCCTTGCCGTTACGAACTATTTTTATACGATTTAAAGCATGCCGCCATGACATTACGATGACACTTTACGGGATGCCAGTAGTAATAAATGGTTTGAAAAAAAATTTCGTTTTCTTTTGGTAATTTAGGAAAAGATGACGAAGTTATTATGATTACAATTAATTTACATCAATTTGAACTGAAATTCATTTCAAATGCAACGTATTTCTTCGTTATTAACTTCATTGTCAAAGCCGGACTTTTTTGATTAATGAAGTTTTTTTAAATTGGCAAGAAAAAAGAAAGAGACAATCCGCCTCGCACATCGGTGTCCCTTTCGGTTTCAATAGAGGCTGTCGGAGAAGCAGTCGAAAGTGTACCTTATTACTATGAGGTTAAGTTTCATATTTCTTAATACGATTTTTCTAAGTAATTGGTCCTTTAAAAGAGAAAATACTAAGTCCATGGTCTATATCTTTCTGCCCTTAGACAAAGTTGTTTTTTTTTTTCATTGGTCGGGTGGGCTGTACAGCCATTGTTGCCTGTCATGTTTGATTTGTTCGATTTCTGTCTTTGAGGTCAGTGTTCTTTTCCAAAGACATTTTATTTTTTTTGCTTTGGCAATTTTTTTTGCTTTGTGGTCTTACATTGGTGGACGTCATAGTTGATCTATATTTATGGTATGGTTTTGCATGGCCATTATGGTGGCAACATAGACATAGATGTTGGCAACCATTATTTTTGACCGTCAAGTCCGAGTTGACTGACAGTCCATTATTTTCTTTGAAGTCTAGGTCTGTGGTTTTTGCTATTTGTCGTCAGTTGTTGACATTTTGAAAGTTTTAGGAAACTTTTACGTAAATTATTACGTAATAGGTAGTTGTTTTCTATTGTTGTTTCTATTGTTGATATCTCTTAGAGTTAGTTATTTAGGGCTAGGTTTTAATGTTGAGACGTTTCGTTTGGGATTCCCGGCTGTGTTTATTTCTCTTGTAACTTCTAGGTATTGCTCGCGTGTTGTTCTTAGTTGGTACTTGAAAAATAGCTTTGGATGTTGTTCCCAGTTACTCTCCTTTAGGTTAATTTGTTCGTTGTGATGTTTTGTGTCATTGCACTTTTTGTGAATTTCGTGATTTTCTATTCGAGATAGTAAACTTTGTTGTCATCGCGTATAAGTGGTTTCAATTAATGTTTTTGTTCTACTTATTTTAATGCGCGATTATTTGTTGTTGGAATTATTTAAGTTTCTTTATTTAATATTGACCTCTTCTTTTTTAACTGGATTTAATTAAACTTAAACTTTTACTTAACTTAAACTTAACTTAAACTTAAATTTAACTTCACTTAAACTTAAATTTAACTTCAACTTAAACTTTAAATTAACTTTAACTTAAACTTAACTTAAACTAAATTTAGTTTTTCTTTGTAGGGTTGGCAAAAAAATTTTTTTTTTGGGTATACAGGGTGTTCAAATTTTTTTTTTTATTTTTTTTGTAGAAAGGGGGTGTTGCAGCATTTCTGCTTGCGATCTTTTTTATGTTCTTTCCGGTCTAGTTTTCTTTTTAATTCAATATATTTCAAAATTTTAGAATTTGCTTGATTTTTGGATTTTGTTTGGGATTGAAGTTGACATAAGCATTCGTCAAAAAACTTTCAGTGAAACGCCTGTTTTTTCGGTAAAAGTGAATGCTTGTGTTGATTTATTTTAGTTATTAAAAACATCATTACTTATGTCGGTCAACAGAGATATATAATATTTTTTATTTAACGACCAATTGTGTTAATCAAAATGTAAGTTTTTCACCATTTCTATTTTTTTTTGTACTCACACGCCTACTCTACCCTAGCTACGCTATACAGTACACTTTTACGACATCTTCTTCACGCTCAGACAGATACTCTATCAGGCTGTTCTTGCAACAGTTACGAGAATCCTGGGTCTTATGGTTTAAATCAAATCTGGTTATCATTTGACCTGGGGGGATTACTTCACGACCTGCAAGAGGAGAATATCCTTCTTGTATAGGTTACACTAGCTAGACATCCTTACTATTCTAATAAATACTCATATATCTCTATCTTTCCTTCTTTGGGCTTTTAGGTATCCTAGTCCAATTTGGATTTTTTTGTAGTTTCAGTGTTTAAGAAACGATTTTAAAAATTGGAACGACAATTTATCCCGGGGAGTTTTGATAGACGAGAACCCAATTTGAGCCAGCCAAACCACCAGATCCTGTCACCATTCTACAGCGATTCCACCAGCGGCCTCTGGAAGTCCAGTAGCTAAGTGTTTTAACCATACCTTTAAATTCTCTTTATTTATTTTTGTCAATATGTGCCAATTGTAACAGTTTTAGTTTTATCTATCAAGTAGGTGGGGTATTTATTCGGCGCTGAATATTATTTTTCCTATTTGCTACTGATAATAATTTATTTTAGATAGGTCTCGTGTTTAAACTTTATGTTTGAAATTGTAACAGTTCGAAATAATCCAACACTTCATTTCCAAACAAAATAGCTATACGTTGAAAATTGTTTTGCGTGTTAGTTTAACCTTTATGTAACACCTTAAAATTTAATGTAAATGTTTAAAATCCTCAATATTTATTTTTCTTGGGTCAAAGTCGAATTTTTTTGTAATTTTTTGTTTAATTAAATCCTTTTATTCTTTTTAAAAAAAATCTTGTCTTCTTTATTTTTTTTTTGTGTTTCGGCGATCAACTTTTTAAATTTTATCGCTGAACTATGTAGACTTTTCAAAACTATGTAAGAAAAATGGAACCGAAAATAACCCAGAGGCTAGTATTTCGTCTACTGACATTGATGATAACAACTTTCTGAAAAAGCTAGAGACAGAGGTGGTGAACATTTACAATCCACAAAAATTTCATTTGTTTAAGGAATGTTTCTATAAACACAGAGATGACTTACAAGATCAATTGCCTAATGAAGATCTCTCACTTTATATTCTTTGGGCAAAATATAAACACAAATGTCATATTGTAGGAAACACAACAGCTACAACTGAAAAAAATACTGCTACTATCACATCATTATCAGCCACAATTAATCATACCTCACAAAATCTCAATAACATTTCAGCGCCGGCACTCATTGATCAACCTTTGCTTTCACAAAACAAAATAAATGTCACAGACGATGACTCCGAACCCATTCTGGCTCAGTTTGATGGACACCTAGAAATGGCAAGTGATAAGGATATAGCAAATTGTACTCCTACTAAAACTGCCCCTTCTTCATCATCTTTTGCCAATTATATGCTCGGGACTAGTAACACAGAAATACCTTTTCCCTTTAAAAAAGCTTTATTTTGGCTTGAGCCGGAAAAGAAGAAACGAAGACTTACAAAAGAAAAAATTCCATCGGCCATTACAAGCAAAGCGTGGAGAGAATATAGTGAAAAAAAACAATTACAAAAAAAGTCAAAGAAGATGAAAAGGAAAAAAGAAAATTAGAACGAGAGCAAAAAAAACGATTACGAGAAGAGAACACAAAAAACAAAAAGGCACAAAAAAAGAAGGGATGCAGTAGTGCAAACAATCTCAAAAAGGCACAGAATAAAAAGAGGAAACGACCAAAAGAATCTTCATCATCAGATGATGCAACAAATAGTGACGTAACGTACGTAGAAACTGGTGAAAGTGAATGTTCAGATATGGAAATAGAAGAAGAAGATAATGATATAGATATTACAGAAAAAAGGAAAGTAACAGAAAAAGACGAAATAAATATTAAAAATTTAGATTTATTACCAGCAAATAACCATAATACGCGTCCGTCGAGTAGCATCGAAATTGTGAGTGATGTCTCATTAAACATAGTATTAGATGACAGAAGTGGAAAATTCATAGCAGTGCAAGACTCAAATAAGAAAGCAACAAAACCTGCAAATACAATATCCGATGAATGTGATACAGGAGATCAGGAACAGATAATAAAAAACAGAGAAAGGCAGGAACAGGCATGGATAACAAGAAGAACAGAAGCAAGAGAACAGAAGCAATCACAATGGAGAAATGGAGGAGGACAGAAGCAAACAACAGAAATAAATATAAAAAGGGAACTAGGACTGGCAAAAGAGGAGAAAGAAGAAGGAAATCAGGCAGAGACAATAGAAATGAGAGGCAAGCAAGAACATATAACAAAGGAGAGAGAAGTTACACAGAAATATACAACAGAAAAGATAGAGAAAGGAGAAACTATAACTGAAAGAAAAGAAGTAGAAGAACAGAAACAGGTAACAGAAGGAAGAGAAAATAGAGAAAATAATCAGATCAAAAAGGAGAAAAAAGAAGGAAAACAGGAATATTTTACAGAAAAAAGAGAGAAAGAAGAACATTTTGTAGAAAAAAGAAAAGTTGGAGGACATATACCAAAGAAGAGAGAAGAAGAAGAAAATAAACAAGATACGACAGAAAGGAGAGAGAAAGAAAAACAGATAACAGATGGAGACCGAAGACAGACGACAAATGAGACAGAAGAAAATCATGAAAATACGACAAAAAAAGAACAGATAACAGAAAAAATAGAAGATGGAGACCATAGACAGATGCCTGATAAGAAAGTAAAAGAACAGGAAGATACAACAAAAGAAAGAGAATATGGAGAACAGAGACAGATGACTGATGAGATAGTAAAAGAACAGGAAGATACAACAAAATAAAGAGAATATGGAGAACAGAGACAGATGACTGATGAGAAAGTAAAAGAACAGGAAGATACAACAAAGGAACGAGAATATGGAAAACAGAGACAGATGACTAATGATATAAAAGAACAACAAGATACAAAAGAAAAAAGAGAACAGGAACAGATAACAAAAGGGGGAAAAGAAGAACAGAAACAAAAAGCGAATAAAAGAGAAGTAGAATTAGATGAAGATATTATGGAAGACTTTTTGATTAATGATGGTGTCCTTGTACTACCAACGCAAACACTGGAAATATTATATAGGATTTATTCAAAATTTAGTAACTGAAGACGATAAAATGTTTTATAGCGTTAAATTTCTTAAAAGTGTAAAGAAACCAGAACTGAAATTCGTTTTATCAAAAAAGCTTGATCACGATATCGTAAAATTATTATAAAAAAGTAAAATTATGCCAGTATTCTTTACCATCAAATGAGTACTATTTGTGTGATGACATTGACAAAAACTATTTTTAAGTAACTAACCGAAGTAAGTAATACGATTTGAAATACACACATCAACGCGGTCTAGGGATATTGCACGATTTTTCATACAAAAGAGGTATGTTTGAGAAGCAATAAAAGCATACTCAAGATATATGGAGGGCTATAATTTTCAGACGAGCAAGTGCTAAACCTGAATTTTCAATTCTAATCAATAAATTTTGTTTTACTTGAAATTTGTGAAAACGTGACGAAAACGAAAATGCACTTTTTGCCTGCTTTTTGTATGAAAATAGTCGAATTTACGCAATCGTTTTTTTGATTTTCGTCACGTTTCCACAAATTTCAAGTAAAACAAAATTTATTGATTAGAATTGAAAATTCAGGTTTTGCACCTGCTCGTCTGAAAATTATAGCGCTCCATGTATCTCAAGTATGCTTTTGTAGCTTCTCAAACAGACCTCTTTTGTATGAAAAATTGTGCATTATCCCTAGACCGTGTTGATGTGTATATTTTAAGGAAAGATCTCATGTAAACAATAGACTGATTTCTTTGTTAAGGAAACAATTTTTTATAAATAATTATGTAAAAACATTTACCTGTTTCTTCTTGCTTATCTAAAATTTAACACTTAGCTACTTGTACGTCATAATAATAACGTACGAGTTACTAAAGCACGTATATTCAGGTTTGACTGTTCACCTTTGGGTGTTCATAACTGGGGAGATGTGTTCATTGTTGGATGTTCATTACTGAAGTTTTGGCTGTTCATCACTAGATCACCTGACTAGGTTACGTTTTCTTATTTTTTTATTTATTTTAAATGAAGATATTACATTTTTATACAATGGGACATTAGTGCTAAGAATTAATTTACAAATTGGAATAAAATGGAACTTAAAATATTGATTACCTCTAAGATGCAAGAGTACGAGTATTTATGAAAAACTCTTTCTTATAGTGTGCATGACTGGTGCCATTTATTTATACTCATAACAAAGTTGATTTTTTGAAGCATTTTAAGACTGAGTAAAATTAATATTCTGCTTTTTATGGTATGTGATTAACTGTGCTTTATTACTTTAATAGTTCCTAATAATAATATGTACAGTCAACAGCAGATCAGGTTACCACAAACTGTCAAATTTCCCCAATGGATAGTAATCTCTATTGCTTGGAGATAAAATTGAAAATCGATTGAAGAAATCTGACAGTTTTGGATAGCATGATGTGCTGTTGTCCCTGTACCTAGGATTACAGCTTTTTAAAATAGTTTCTGTTTGAGATATAATTTCTGATGTTTAATCTAGGTGTAACTTTTATTGTAAAAAAAGTAACAGTTTCATTATAATGAATATTTAACAAAGTTGATTTTTGAAGAATTTATAAAGTAATTTAAGACTGAGTAAAATTTATATTTCGTTGTTTATGGTATGTGATCTGCACTGTATTATTACTATAATGTAGTTCCTAATTTGTACCTAAGATTACAGCCTAGCTGTTTAAAATAGTTTCAGTTCGGTATATAATTTATGGTGTTAAATCTTGTATTGTTATTATTAGTTTAGTATAAGACTGAATCATGTAAAAGGAAGCTGTGTACTTATTTACCTAATTATTTTAAACACCTAAGGCTAAGGAATAGTTCATTGTGCCATTTCTAGCTACTTTCTAATAAAAACTTCGTTGATTTCGAATTTATTGTTGCTTTATTTCATAATGGCCAGAACTGGCACATAGCGTGGCCACAAATTTGTAAAATGTGGCCAAAAGTGGCTCACGGACCACTTTTGAATTATTTTTTCTTAAAAACCGTTACCCATTGCAAGTTTTGTAATTAAAATGTTCTATAAGTAAAGAATAATATATTTTTGATGACATGAAATAAAAATTATGTCCGAGATAACTATATTTCAGAAATACCAAACGCTTGAGTTGTGAAAATCTCTTAAAATGGCCAGAACCGGGTCACCTGCCCTATCGCAAAACTATTGTTTCAATATCGTTCACCCGAATATGACAAAGGGGTTTGAATGAGGGCTATCGCGTGTGAATTCGCCGCTAGGGGCGCTGGTGTAGCGTGAGGTCTCTGGGCTACAATCTTCCTAATTTAAGTATAAAACAAAGTCGGGTTTGTTCTAACACTTATAACTCGAGAACGAGTGAACATATTTTGATGAAATTTGCTGTTAAAGTAGCTGACACCCTATATTATCACAAAGACTACCTAATTTTTCCAAATTTTTACGGAAACGAAGTCCCGGACGGAAAGCTTGTCTTAAAATATACTTAAAAGAAAGTCGGGTTGGTTTCAACACTTATATTACTCGAGAATGGCTGGACCGATTTTGATAAAATTTGGTAAAGAGGTAGCTGACACCTTGAATTATGGAACGAAGTCCTGGGTGGAAAGCTAATATGATGATAAATGCATATTTAGTGGCTCTAGTGACATGTACACAAAATAATTTGCTTATCTATAGAGGCCAAGTCCACTCTGAAAACGCGAAAGCATTATTTACCATAATAGCTTTCCGCCCGCTGCTCCACCCGCGTGGACTACAGGTTATATCGTGCCTAACTGTGGGATAAAATGTAGCCTATGTCCTTTCCCAGGCTCTAATCTATCTCTGTACTAAATTTCATCAAAATTGGTTCAGTAGTTTAGGCGTGAAAGACGGACAGACAGACAGACAGAGTTACTTTCGCATTTATAATATTAAAGTAAGGATATACACTATATGTACATATATATTCCATTTAATATGGCTTCAGGGCTAAAGGTTATGGGTTTAATTCTCACCAAGAACAAACATGTGATGAACATAGATGTTTGTTCGGTGTGTTTGTTGTGTCTGTGTGTATTTGTGTATTGTGTATAGGTCTCTGATATGTGATACGTGAATGTTTTGAAGGGATATAGTTGACCCTGCGAATCGCTACCAACCACTGCTTTGAGACAGTTTTATCTTTCGGAAACTTATGTCCACCTTTTTTTTTCCGAGCAAAACGGGACTGCGCAACACTGCGGCATTGCCAATATGTTAACTCTACGGTTAAATTTTATTAAATATGATTTAAATGTAAATTTTTGTTTTGTTGCCCGTAATAACAAACTTTGACAGCCGTACTTTAGGACCTCACTCTACAGTGGCGCCTCCTGGTGAGACAAAAAACGATAGTCCTCATTGAACCTTTCTGGCATAGCAACCCGCTGCCATTTTTTTTTCAAAATCGTGGCGCACGATGAAGGTGGTATATACGTATATGGGTAGAGGACATATAGATAGACGAACAAAGAATATCAGGTAACATGGTATCCTAAAGTGTCACGTTACTGAGATCTAATCCTAAAATACTGAATTAAGGTTCTTCTTCTTTTCATAACCTAACTTAGTTACACCCATTAACCACTGGCCCGGTGGCCCCACGCATGCGCGAACCGGGCCCGGTCCGGGCGCTGCGGTAGGGCGCGGGGGGCCCGGCCGCCGCCGCCGCCGCTGACCGTAGAGCGTGTGGCGGGAGCGAGAAAAACACTGTTATTACGTTTTTACTATGGCTGTAACTATGGAAAAGAGCGGGAAAGAGAGCGAGTAGCGGCACCGTGTGTCGGCTTCATTGATGTTTTTGATTGTTTGTATTAGTGTGAGTGTAATGTAATTACGTATTCTACACGGCACTACATACGTACAAGTAGTACAGTGGATACAAATGATGCTACAGAGAGTGTTTAATTTTGACTGGTTAGTCGTATTGTTTTTGTAATTTTCCTCGAAAACTAGCGTATGAGTATAAAAATAAATTACACCAATAGAGTTTATTTAGGTACCAGATACAGCCCTTAAAATATTTGGGTCTAATAAAAAATCACCTTATATACAGGGTGTGTCGTGAATAGTGGCCGATTGATTAAGTGTTCAGCTATCAGGCTATCACATACCAGAATTAAAATATTTTTTAACCAGGGGTTTAAAAATAAACGTTTTTTTATTTACGCCTTGCATTACTAAGGTATTACAAAATGAACTTCGCTGTCATTGTCTATTATTTTAAAAACTTGTACACTAAATGGAGATTCTAAAACGGTGTTACAATAACCGTTTCAATAATTTGAAAAAAAGTTATTGCCACTTAAACAAAAAATGAGCTGAAAGTCAAAATTCGTTTTTAATTAAAAACTGGACCTGTGATATTTTAAAATGTTTTTAAGAGATTTAAAGTATTTTAAGTTTTTAAAATAATGGAGACTGACAGCGTAGTAAACTTCGGGTGTTTTTTTTATGTTTGTTACCTCAAAACTCCGTCATTTGTAAACCGATTTCAAAATTTTTTTTTAGTTCGGAAGCATCTACTTACTTCCAGATTGGTCCCATAAATTTTTTATCGAAATCGCTTCAGTAGTTAAGGTAAAAAAAAAAGAAATTTACGGTCATATATGTGGATGATAATAGGTCATCAATGTAAAGGAATCAAAAACGAAGTAGTTTCCTGAGACTTTTAAGTTGTTTTTTGGGGCTCCTTTGTGGGGATCTACCGTTTAGTGACCGGTAGCGTATATTACCACCACAGATCTTCCCTGCTGTCTGGTAATCGGTTGATAATATCACCCACCACAGTAGTGTATTATTGGGCATTCTAGACCACCTCCGCTCTCACAGCCGTACAGCTCACTCCGTTCGCTTCCCGGCTTCGCTCCGGTGATCTAGTATACCCAATAATACACGGGAGTTCGTTGTCTAATTTAAACCAATGAGGTGTATCATCGTTATATATTTAAACTAGTGTAATTTAAAAAAATCTCATTTTCAAAAGACAAACGCTTCAGTACGTTAGTTATGAAATTTGTAAAACAAAAACAATTACTAACACTTGGTGAGGTGTACTCACCTAGTTCATACTATAAGGAAATGCGTCATGGAACACTTTTACCTAATACAATACGTTGTATTATTTGCGGTCCCTCTAATTGCGGAAAAACGAATTTGATGGTAGGGCTTTTGTTGCATGAAAACGGTCTTAGATTTAATAATTTATATATTTACTCTAAATCTCTCTTTCAACCAAAATATGTTTACTTAGAAAAAGTTATAAATTTGGTGCCAGAAGTTTCTTTTTTTAAATTTCACGAAAATGAGAAAGTGTTGTGTTCTAGTGAAGCTAAACCCAATTCAATTATTGTATTTGATGATGTATCATGTGAAAATCAAAACAATATTCGCGATTACTTTGCGATGGGAAGACATAAGAATATTGATTGTTTTTATTTGAATCAGACATATACCAAAATTCCGAAACAACTAATAAGAGATAATGCAAACTTGCTTATTTTGTTTAAACAAGACGATATAAACTTAAAGCATGTATATGATGAACATGTTTGTTCTGATATGACGTGGTTTCAATTTCGTAATATGTGCGCAACAGTGTGGAAGGACCAACACAGCTACATAGTAATTAACAAGGATTGTGAAAAAAACAAAGGTTGCTACAGGAGAAAATTTGATACATTTATTATTTTTGAGTCATGAAACATATAATAACCAGTATCACATCTTACCTATCATCATTAACATAATCGTAACAAAAGAGGTAAGACCGGAAACGAATTGGTAATGGAACAAAAATTAAAAAAACAGTTAAATTAAATCAGCTGAAAATGTGAAAAAGAAGGTTGAACTGATGAAAAGTGTAAAAAATAATAGCAACCAAGTTTTAGAAAATTTATTTAAGCCTATCACAGAGCCATTAAATCAAATGTGTAAAAATAACACTCAAAAAAGTGTTAACTTTAAAAAAGACTACTTTGACAAAAGCACTGAGTATTTTGAAGAGGAAAATAATGAAACTGGGAGTGAACCTGAACATTCTGAAGATAGCAGTAAAAACATCAATCTTACTCCGAAGTCATTTGTACCTACTGTTGTGAGCTCTCCACCGAGTTCTGATACATCAACTGCTTCTTTTAAATCTATAAGTCCGAAGAGAGAATCACGGTCATGGTCGCTTTCATCAGATGTCATAAAGGATGTACCTTTTGGTCTTCGTTCAGATCGTGGAAAGCTTATGATGGGTAATACAAGAGTATTCGATGGAGAGAATATTATTAGTATAGGTGGTAAAGTTTATAAGAAAACTCCAGGTCTGATGGATTTATTAACAAAAACTAAACCAAATATAAAAGTTCTAACACAAAATGATATATTAAATTATAAGCAGATTTTAGTTGAAACAAACGCTCATAGACGTGATTATGATAGCAAAAAACCTATAAAGAGTAATAAAGGCACAAAATACCTTCATATAATAAAACCTCTATTCAAGTTAACAAGAAGTGACATCAGTACCAGTAACGAGAGTTTGGCTGAAGGAAAAGGATTGCATGTTCTTAAAAAAGTGAAGAAAAATAGCGATTTTTTTTACTGGGATGATCCTAATGAATTAGTAGAAAGATTACAATTGCTTATAGCCTCCAAAGACGCTGGCAACACAGGGTTAGACAATGAAATACTGTCCATTATAGAAGAGCTACGAGAGGCAAATATAATTAAGCTTTGATGATAATAAATTCATTTGATCTCGAATTTTACTAACAGCTACATCTGATTAAAAAATGAATATTGACAAATTCGGTCATCACGTACATAAACGTTTACGTCTACCGAATCATCTCGATGTATCATCAGATATACTAATGAAATCTGAGTTAGGAGTATATGATTTAAAACAAAATAGACTGCAAGGTTTGATTTCTCCAGTATCTGAAAATGATGCAGTAAATAAAGGATATGTGGATTCAATGTTAAAATACTATTGTACAAAGAAAGAAGTGCAATCGATAATTGAAACTGCTGTAGAGACACATCTTAAACTATTTAAAGCAAAGCTTCATGAAGCTTTAACACAAAGCTATTATTCAAAGCTAGAGATCGATCGTATGCTTCTCAAATTATCACCAGTTAAAAAAAATGAGTAAATTGTCTGTGGTTAACGAACTTCATAAACCTGCAAGGAAAAATTTTCTTCGACGTCGTACTGTTATAAAAGGAATCGATGATTTGTGGCAAGCTGATTTGATCGATATGCAAAAGTATGCTAGAGAAAATAAAGGATACAAATATATACTCGTTGTGGTCGATACACTGTCTAAATATGTGTGGTCGAAACCATTAAAAACTAAAGGGAAAGAAGAAATAGTTAAAGCAATGGAATCGATTTTAAACGAATCTAATCGATATCCTCGTAACTTACAGACGGACATGGGGAAAGAATTCTACAATTCATTGTTTAAAAATTTAATGAAAAAATACACTATTAACCATTACTCGACTTACTCTACAAAAAAAGCAGCAATAGTAGAAAGATTGATTAGAACTTTAAAGTCAAAGCTTTACAAACATTTTAGCTTTCAAGGTAAATATTCGTGGTTAGGAAACCATCTGAAATCCATTGTTGATGAGTATAATAACAGTGTGCATCGCATAACCAAGTACAAGCCAAGTGATGTAAACTCTCAAAATGAATACATTGTTAAAGGAAATATTCATGAATCATACTTTAGAAACAATACGCATCGAAATAAATATAAGATTGGGGATCAAGTACGTATTAGCAAGTATAAAAGTCAATTTTCTAAAGGATATACCCCTAACTGGTCTACAGAAATATTTAAAATCATAAAGGTCAACAACACAAACCCTGTTACTTATTTTATTCAAGATAAGAGTGAAAATAAAATACTTGGAGCATTTTATGAACATGAATTACAAAAAACTAAATGTCCTGATATATACCTTATTGAAAAAGTTATCAAACGAAAAAATAATAAACTTTTTGTTAAATGGTTAGGCCTTAGCGAGAAACAAAATAGTTGGATTTCTGTAGACAATCTAATTTAATTTAAATCAGATCATTATCAATGCAATATTCATTGATATAATATCAATGAAGGGAGCAGGACTTCTTAATAATATTTTAAATAATTTACCTGTAGAGCTACATTTACCCGGATATCAATATTGTGGTCCCGGTACAAAACTTCGCAAACGTTTGCTGCGAGGCGATAGAGGTATTAATCAGCTAGATACTGCTTGTATGCATCACGACATTGCATACTTAAACAAAGACATAAAAGCGCGCCATAAGGCAGATTTAGACTTAATAAACATGGCTAAAAAAAGGCTTCGGTCCAAAGATGCTAGTAAAAGAGAAAAAATAGATTCCTGGTTGGTAAAAAATATCATGAAAGCCAAACTGAAAGTTGGGGCTGGCGTTCATACATTTCGTGGTGTAGTGAACAAAATACGTTCACAGTTAAAAATGCTGAAAAATAAAGATAGCACTCACGCAATAAAGATTGCGTACGCAGCTGCTAAAAAATTCTTCAAGAATAAAAAAGGATTGCGCATACCTCGAATAATTACTATTCCAAAAACTGGTGGAATATTGCCTCTCATTCCTATATTTGCTGGGCTGTCAGCATTAGGCTCGTTAGCTGGAGGAGCAGCTGGAATTGCTAAAGCTGTTAACGACTATAAAGTAGCTAAAAAAAACCTTCAAGAGTCAGAACGACACAACAAGATTATGGAATCAATAGCCATTGGTAAAGGACTGTATATTAAACCTTACAAAAAAGGATGTGGATTGTTTGTTAATTCAAAAAACTGAAAAAAAGGCTACCCAGGCGAGCACTTACTAATATTGACATTTTGAAACATTCTCAAAATATTCCTTTTTTTAGAGGTGTCTTTATGAGAGACACTTTACCAAAAAAACCAAATAAAATGGAATGCGGCGTCATTAATCTGGATAGCGTCAATAATTCAGGCACTCATTGGGTAGCGTATGTAAAAATTTATAACTATTGTGAATATTTTGATAGTTTCGGAAATCTGAAACCTCCCCTAGAATTTTTAAAATACATGAATAATTTACCAGTTAATTATAACTACAATCAATATCAACATTTTAATACATCTAACTGTGGACATCTATGTTTAAAGTTTTTGAATGAATTTTGGGATTGTAAAAGAAATAAATGAATTTAAAATAATGTTCCAGTTGAATGTTTTTATTTCAACGATGGCTTTCACACTGTCTATAACAGATAACAAATCTATTCTCACTACTAATTATTCACCTCCTCTAGAACTAGATGGTGAATACGAATGTGCACTGTTATATTTCTCCACCTTTTACTCAATACCGAATGTTGATGCAAAAAACAACAAGTTTTACTACGGTGATAAGGAAGTTCTCGAAATACCAGAAGGCTCCTACGAACTTCATGACATCAGCGATTTTTTGCGATCGCATGTTAAAGGTTGCACTTTAAGATTGTCTTCAAATAATAATACTTTAAAGGCAAATTTGCTGTGTACCAAAGATGTTCACTTTGAAAAAGAAAACTCATGTGGTAATTTATTTGGTTTTGGGAAAGAGATCTTGAAGGCAAATATATTACACGAATCTCGTTATCCTGTCAGCATTCTACCAACAACCATTGTGCGAATAGAATGTGACATAATAAGCGGCTCTTTTGTAAATGGTAAACCTCAACATATAATATACGAATTTGCACCAAACGTACCTCCAGGCTATAGAATCATACAAACACCAAAAAATTTGATCTATTTTCCTGTGAACCAAAATTCAATTTCTGAAATTAATATAAGACTATTAGACTCCAATAATAACTTGATTAATTTGCGTGGTGAAGAAGTGCAGTTGTATTTACATCTTACAAAAAAATGATAGATTTTAATAATGAAGGTAAAGTTAATAAAACAACGAACAAAATACAAAACCATGCTAGTGTGAAAACGGCTCCTCTTAAAAGAAGACATCCCAGAAGAAAAATTAAGCTAAATAATAGTAATAAGAAGTTTTTGAAAATTATTGGTTTATTAAAATGAATATTTTGAACGTGTTGGAATCTCCAGTAGTAGACAACAGTATTGAAAGTTTAGAATTACATTCATATAAGCCATACGTTACAAGTTTCAACAAAAATGATGAAATTCGAATACCTATTAATCAGCAAGATCTTTACGTCCTTCCTTCAGCAAGTTCATTGTATTTGGAAGGAATGGTGAAAGTTTATAACAGTGAGACAAAGCAAAAAGTTGAACGTATAAATTTTGTCAACAATCCTATTTTATTTCTTTTTCAAGAAATCAGATATGAACTTAATGGAGTGGAAATAGATAAAGTTAAAAATGTTGGTGTAACAACTACTATGAAATCATACTTATCGTTGTCAGAAAATGAATCAAAACTTGCTAAAGTTTGGGGGTGGTCCTTATCAGGCACCGCAAATGTAAATGGAGGAATGTTTTCAGTATCGATACCAATGAATAAAATCTTAGGCTTTGCAGAAGATTACAAGAAAATAATTATGAACTGCAAACATGAATTGGTTTTGTTAAGAAGCAATTCAAATTTGAATGCTTTGAAACTTGGCGAAAAAGAAGTATTAGACGATATAATTATAAATAAAATAGTTTGGCGCATTCCGCATGTGAAAGTGTCGGATCGCGAGCGATTAAGTTTACTAAAAAGTTTGGAAAGAGATCGAGCGATAACATTAGCTTTTAGAAATTGGGATCTTTACGAGTATCCATTACTCCCAAAAACTCGAAAGCATACATGGTCCATAAAGACAACTTCACAAATAGAAAAACCCCGGTACGTTATCATAGGACTGCAAACTAATCGGAAACAAAATACGACAAGTTCTATGTCTGAATTCGATCACTGTAATTTGATTGATGTAAAAGTATTTTTAAATTCCACCTACTTCCCATACGAAAGTTTAAACATAAGTTTTTCCGATAACAAGTTTTCTTTATTATATGAGTAGGGTTTGCGATCCGGATATTCGGATATCCGTTTATCCGGATATCCGTCCTGGTTTTGGATCCGGATAATTTCTGTCGTAAAATCCGGATATCCGGATCTTACAGTTATGTCATATTGACATGAAAACATCCTAAAAAATAAACTGTTTTATTTTTTTTGCTACTTTAACGTATATACGCCTCTTTTTGCTTTGTATAAATTAAAGACATTTTCAAAGAGTTATGTAATGTAATATAACCTACTGAAAATAAAGATTTTAATTTAATTTCATACATTAGTAATTAATAATTACCACGCAGTCAGGCCTCGGCTTTGGCGAAAAGTATTGCGTATTTATTTTAGCGATATTAAAGTTCATCAACAAACCGTAAATTTTTATTATTTGAAATAATTGAAATTAAACTAAAACCACTAAAATGATATAAACATATTTCTTTGTTAACATTAAAACACAAACGATTAAAAATATAAGAAGATTTCTAATAAATAGTAAAGTTTTATTACAGATAGTTTGAAATATCCCTAAAATAATGCCTTACAATACTACAGTAAAAACATTTCTAAAATATTAAAAGGAACAGCATGCAAAATCAACAAACCTTAAATTCTACTTAATTGAAAGAAACTAAAACAATACGAACATAATTCTTTGTAACATTAAAACACAAACGTTAAAGATATACAAATCAACTAAGGCACGTAAATATAAATTATTTTTGTAAAATTATTGAACATTATTATTTATTCACCTGACTTAAAGCATCGAGAGTATTATCATGCATTTAACTACGAATTTTATTACACATGTAGCCTGCGACGGAGAATACTCTCTCAGCCTCTACGCTGGTTGGTGGTACAGTTTTCAGTAATTTGTACACTCGCGACAAATGTAGACCCCGTTCGCCGCCATTGTCATATAGAGCCATCTCAACTCGGACCTTCGTTTCCATGTCTAGTTGACTAGAAGAATCACAATGTGCTGATGAAGTCGACGGTGTTGCTGAAATGGCTTCATTTATCCTTTTCTGCAACTGTTCCTTGATTGAGAAGGTTGTGTTCAAATTAGCAGTACCTTCTTATTATTCTGTTTCAAATTTTAAGAAATGTTTCTTTTTTATCGTAGTATTGTATAACGCAACGCATTATTTTATAGATCTTTCTAGTTATGTATGAATATGATTATATTATAATAAAACTTTAATATTATTGATTTTGAAAGTCTTTAATAATGATAAGAAAATAATTGTTATTTCGTTAAGATTTAACTTTCCAAATAACTTATAAAGCTGTTATTATTGTTATTTACGATCATATGAGTTCATTTAGTTTAATAAACAAAAATTTCCATACATTTTACTTTGTATTTTTATTTATTTTAAATATCCGGATATTATCCGGATAGCCGGATAATCAAATTTCAAAACGGATAATATCCGGATAGCAAAAAAAAACGGATCTTGCAAAGCCTATATATGAGCAATATGCGAAATTTCAACAGTCATATTACGGACGCCGTGCAGAACCACTGCTGAGTTTGAAAGAATTTAAAGAAATAGCGCCATTGTTCGTTATCGACTGTTGTAGACAGCAAGAAACCTTAAAGGGTTCTATTGATGTAAGACTAGAAATTGAAGCCGATCAAGACATACCTGATCAAACTTCAGCGTATTGTCTCATATTAAACGATTGTATTTTTGAATATAGACCTTTAAGCAATATTGTAAGAAAAGTGTCATAATGAAAAACAACACTATTTTTGTCGATCTTCAAGGATTTAAAAATTCTAAAAATGTTTTTATTATAAAAGAATTCGCTTTATCGACAAGCGAATGGACACAAGTTTTCTTAGTGAAACCACCTTATGCATATACAACCCAAACTTCAGAAGAAAAAAGGCAAACGAAATGGATTGAAAAAAACCGTGGAATTTTTTGGAGCGAAGGGTTTATTGATTATCGCGAGTTTCAGCGAATCATTCCCATGTATTTAAAAGACCAAAACATTATTATCAAAGGTTGTGAAAAACTAAAATGGGTTAAGAATTTGTGTGACAATTGTAACTTAATAGAAATCGGAGATAAAGGTTGTCCAAACCTGAGGACTTTGCAAGAAAGGTATAAAGACTGTAATCTAAGCTGTGTTTATCATAAAAATCAATGCGCTCTTAAAAATGTTTGTTGCTTACGAAAATGGTATTATGACAACCATATGTATCAATTTAAGATTTTTGAAAATAAAATTGTACCTTAAAATTAAATCTCTGTTTATTTATTAAGTAACCCATTTTACCTGTTTATTAACAATACCAATATCAATACCACTTAACAATACCAACAAACCAACCACAATACCAATTTATAAATATTTAAGAAACTCTATAAAAAAGTTTATTTAGAAAAAGGCAATTACTAGAAATCATAATTTATTCATATTAGTAATAACATAAATTATCATTATAACAAATTAAACTGGACACTTAAAATCTAATTTTTTTTGAAGCTGTTGCAGAGTGAAGCCCAGGTTTCAACAACGTTGATTCTGTCTGTAACAATAATTATCGAGGTTAACAAACATGAATTATCTAAAGTTATGTGGAAAATGTAGAATATAAACTTACTTACCTAAATATATCCACATTCAGTGCTTTTTCGTTCCTTTCTGCTACTTCTGCGCCAATCTGGTACATCAGCTGTGATGTCTTGTACAAAATATTATCATTTTCATCGTAAATTACATATTGAGACTTCAGTTTACTTTGCAATCGCACGGCGGTCTTATTATCTTGAGCTTTAATAAGTTCTATCCGAAGAATGTATTTAGGAATTTGATGATCCATTGTAGCCACGTAACTTGTTTGTGGTTGACTTAATTTTTCGTCAGACATTTTGTTATAGGAGCACACACAATTAACGAACTGAACACACCAAAATCAAGTTATGAAATGATATTTTTATTTTCAATCAAATAAAACCGCCGCACCGTATGCAAAAGACAATTGACACCCTGCTTCCCGCACCACCCGCTGCGCGTCAGGTCCCTCCGCTATCGCCTGTGACACATACGACACGTGTTCAACAAGTTCGAACCTGCATTTATGCAAAGTAATCACATACGGTACCTTACATTGAATATTGGAAATTCTTTGATGGTCATGTTACACCGCAATATGTGTAACTAATAAGTTAGCATAAGGTTTGTTGCAAAACCGTTTTTATTACAACTTAACAGAGTGCATCTGTGAGCTGGTTTCTGAATCTTGCTTCTAAAGAGATAAATGAAAGTCAAAATAATTCTATATTATTTCATTTATTATTTAAGTAGATACTAAATTTACAAATACAAATTATTCTTGGCTATGAAATAAAACATAAGGTAAAAAATAATCAAATCCAATAGTAACTAACTCATTCTCAGTTAAAGTACTACAATGATCAATTAACGTGGACTTTATATTATCAATCGTTCTTAATCGATGGTATCTAACAATTTCCTTAAAGTTTTCAATACTTTTAGGTATTTCATTGCTTAACTTGAATAAATGATTAAGATATAATATTATACAGTTATCAAAAGTTAAAATTGTTTTATTGATACTATTAATAAGCTTTGAATCGCAAAATTTTACGAAATAAAGAAATTTATATACATTTTTTGTGCAACGATTTAGTATCTGTTTATACACATATAGTAATTCATCGAATGCAATCGAAATATTAGTTCCATAGTCACTTTCTGTTATTAATATTTTTGGTTGAAATTCTATTTCTGCTCATAATCCTAATATTATTTGTACACTCTTACGTTCGTATACCCTTTTCTCAATACATATGTCAGATAAATAACCTTTGTTAGTATTCATATTCCTAATATTGAAATGTGTCCCCAAGCCTTAGTAGACACTTTGCTCTTCAAAATCAAACGCTTGTCATCATTGGATGATAGAGCAACCTTGTCAACACTGCGAGTAAACACTTCGTGTTTAATTGATTTAAATAAAACATTCTTTTTGCGCACTATTTTGTCTTCATATAAGGTATTTTTGTAATCAGAAATTGTTAAGTCTCGCGTTACACATGTCTTTACTCCTTTAGCTCTCTTAATAACACTGTTACAAGTTTTGACACAATACAACTTTGACCGAAGGCCTACAAACTCTGTTATTTTTTGACCACCCATTTCATCTTTAAATAGTCCAGGAATTTTTTTATTATGCAATGGTAAACTGAATTCATTGTCAAGACTATAGTTGCTTGTATCAAAATATTGCAGAAAATTTAGTTTAAGATCTTTATAGAAGTTCCGCGTTTCTATATAATAAATAAAACTATCTGTGTCTGTGTAACACATCTTGATACACTCTTTGTAATAAGGTTTGAACACGGAGTAGTGAAAGTCATACATATGTGATTTTGACAATTCTAATACTGTAAATCCTATGTACAGAGGTTTATCCAAAACGATTCTTTCCGGTTTCAATTGAATAGCAACCAAGTTTTCACTAAAAATTTTAGAACTGTGAAAGTTAGGTAGAGCGAGTAGTTTATCTGCAGTATTTCTCTTTTTTGTTTTGTTCTCATCATCGTGCCACTTATTTATTAAATGAACGTTAATTCTCTTTTCGTTATTTTCTAAAGTTTTTCCGAATATACTATTATTAAGCAATTTAAAAAAATCTTGCTCGAAAGTAGACTGTGCTTGTTGTCTTAAGCTCGTGTTTAAATCGATGTATTGTTTTAAATAAGAACTCTGCCTAAACGTTATGATACGATGAATTTTTTTAAGAATCAATCCGTGCTTCAAACAAGTTTTCAGGTGAACGTAGTGGATTACGTAATAATATTTATCGTACAAATTGGGAACGAGTTTATCGTTTTTACCTCCGGGAGGTATACATTTCTCAGGACAAAACGGCAAATCGTTATGAGCATGATGCAATTATTTAGGATAAATAAGATCTACTTCAAGAATGAAACCATAATCTGCATCGTTCGGCACTGCGTTGATATTAAACTCAGATATTTCAGACTGATCTAAGAATCTGAAACCAGAAAAAGGCAGTGATTGACACATGCTGTAACCATATAAATTGTTGCAATCTATATAAATTAGAAATGAATCTGAAATGGATGAATCATATTCAGGAATAAATCTATTGTTAGCTTTAGCGTGTCTATGAGAACACATGCACACACCTCCCCTAATTCCTGCCTGTATCATTCTCACAATAGCAAGATCATCGATAAGTGAGAGCTCGACTCCCGTTTTATAAAGCATTGCATCAAAAGACAAACTTGGCGCTGTTAAATAAAAAGCAGGATCTAAATCATAGTGCTTCTTACATGTTTTCCTAAACTTTTCAAAAATATCTGTTAATAACATAACGTCGGTTTTCAGATATAGATCTGTGTATTGACCTAAGTTTTGGATAGAAAATACACGCCATACTAACTGTGCGTGAGTATAGTCCTCAATTGTAATATTTTCATTATTAAGAGAACTATAAAATTGTTCAAAACTTGGCAGTTTCTGCTCGTTGTAACGTTCCCAACTATTCATGTATTCGTATGGATAAACCCCCTTCCGAGTAAGAAGTTCGAATTGAAGTTGATTTGGAAAACTATCTCGAGTGTAATTAAAGTCCTCAGCTTTCATAGTCTTTGCTAGTTTTTCTAAACTAGTGCCCAAAAATTTAAAAGAATCCACAAATCTTAATTGCATAAATTCTTGATCTGCAACGGGTATAAATTTTGTAAAAGATATGTAGTTTTCTTTAGTTTTCGGTATAATTGTGATATCTCCCTGAGCTTCTCCCAATTTTTTAATGAACAGATGGCAGTCGTAGCCTGCAAGGTTATGAAAAAATATTGGGGTAAATTTAACACTTTTGTATTGCAAGTTACAATAACTGTGGGCTGCACCGCGATATTTTCCTGAAATATGGCAATGATCCCTGACTTTATCACCATATAAAAAATTTTGGCAAATATGACATAAAGTTGCATTTTCAAAATTCGCAGCATCAACTTCTGTAAAAACCATAGGAGTTTTTAGTGACAAAATGTCGTAAATTATTTGTGCGTCGCTGTATAGCGCTTCGATGAATTTATCAACACAATCAACGCCGCGGTATGACACGTAGCGATTATACTTAAGGTCAGCAATACATACAACTTGATACGCGAATGCCACCGGCACATGTCTTTGTACAGTTGATGTGTTCTCAGTGTCAAGGTCACTTTGATATGTCTCTAACATGGTCTCAAAGTCAGCGTAAATTACTATGGGAACATATTGTTTCCGTTCAAAATTTTTAAATTTAATCACTGAACCTTTTTCTGGTAAAACTGTAACAATGCCTCCACAAATATGTTCACTAAGCTCATTTTCGTTATTGAAAAATAAAAGGCAAGAATCGCAAAAAAACAGTTTGCCATGGTGAGCGGTAATTTGATTCCTAACAAGTCGTGACAAGTCTTTGATGAGACAATAATGTGCTTTGCCATCTTTTTCCAAAAAAAGCAAATGGATAGTCTTTTTGTTACCATGTTTTTCAGATTTATACAAAGGGCCTATCACGGTTTTTTCGTTTCGAAGTCCATATATTAAAAAACATAGTTCCGGATTATTTTTTTCAAAAACCTTAATGTCTGTGAAAGTCATAGGAAATGAAATACCACTGGTGTCGAGTACGTCTTTAAAGTGTGGGTATGATGTGACCCTGTCAGGGTGGGATGAGGTGGGATATAGGGCTGCCACAACACTCCACAAAAAACAGCACTCGTCCTTGTTACGGATGTTAACACATGCCTTTTTACTTTTTATGGCTTTCGGTAGATCTATGAAAGTTGAACCGCGAAGAGGAACATATTTGTTAATATTGATTTCCAAATGTGAAGTGTTTACAAAAGTCCACCCGCTGTCTCGCTCCTCGAATTCCTCTATTTTAGTTTTCAAAGTACTTATAATTGAGGCAAGTAATGATTTGAAATCAAAATTTAAGTATAAAGCTATATTTCGAGTGGCAAAAGATTTCATTTCCTGAGTATCATTTTTAAACATCAAGAACATGCAAAATAATTCAAAATTTACTTTTATACAAGTATGCACACGAATAACTTCAGTTATTAACGACTCTAACTTATCGCTGATCGAATTCAAAAAAGATTCGACGGTGAATTCGTCTGTTTCCGCAGCAGCTATTCTATACGACACGATGCGAGATTGGAACGCTGACGCTATCTTTTCAACGCCAGGGCTAACAAGTATACTTTGATCATTTTTTTTATGAGTTTGACTGCGCAAGTGACCTGTCCACGATTTGCTATCAACTGTTTTACTACACGCAGTACAGAATGGCATTTTGAGAGCAATCGGTAAAATTAATATCAGAAAGTGAAACTATGGAAGTATAAATATAAGGAAACCGATGTAAGTAGGAATGTTATAATGTATCTACCTAAAATAATATGGAAGTAAAATAGCAATAATAGACATTGAATTAATTAAGTAGTTTTGTTTTTGTATGTGAAAAAAACTGGTTCACTTTTCTCAAAGAGTTTGTAGGCACGGGCTAAAAACTGCTGCAGGTTCTCCCATTCCTCCGTGTCCGCACCACACTCCAGGCGCACGCTGGTGAGGGCTTTTTTGTAGCGCTCGTCGTTAGGAAGCCCGTCAATGTCCCCGTTCTTGTAGACTTTTACCTCCACCATATATTCTCCTGAGGAGGCCACGGCGCGGCGCACGTGCCCCGACGACACTCGGCTTATAAAAGTGGACGGGGGGCGTGGGGTTACTTTTGACGAGCTGCAGGCCCGCTCTTCGCATGAAATGATGGTAAAAATGTCCTTCTTGGTCTTCTTTACCGACCTGCAAACAAAAATTAATGCATTTATTTTTTGAATAAAAACCATAGGTTAACTAATTTAAAGATGGTTAAGTATCTATCGAATTTATTAGACGTATCTACATTAATTGTTAAGCCCCTATTTCTCGTACAGTAATTATAGAAACTAAAAAACAACCAATTGCGAGTCTACCTTTATCTATAAAAACGGCAAAAAAAATCATTATCTATTTATATGGGAGCCCCTTAAATATTTATTTTATTCTACTTTTAGTAATTGTTGTTATAGCGCTAATAGAAATACAACATCTGTGAAAACAACTGCCTAACTATCACGGTTCATGAGGTAAACCATGGTGGCAAACGGACAGACAGACGGACGGACGGATGGACGGATAGCGGAGTCTTAGTAATAGGTCCCGTTTTTAGCCTTTGGGTACGGAACCCTAAAAACGTAGCCAATAACTTGCTTAATGTTTAAATATCGAGAGAACGATTAAAGAACATTGCTGCATTCAACTACACCTTAAGTGGCAATTACATTTTAAAGAAGCAATGTATGTATGTATTTAATTGGTCGTTGAAATCAACCCATCGAAGTCAATGAAAATTACATAATAGAGCCCTTTGTTTAGATCAAAACTAAATAACTTCATGTAAAAATATTCAATACTCACTGTTCAGCAGGATCCACCTTCCTCTTGTTGGAGCTTCGACGCTTCTTGGTCTCCGAATACTCTGAAGCCGTGAAGTCGTTGTTGTATTCAATATCAGATTCACCCCTGTAAACAAAATAAAAAATGACAGTAAGTTAAAAATTAATCGTGTGCTAAACTGCGTTAATATAACTCATTAAACAAATAGAAAAAATAGAAAAAATACTTGTAAATTAAATGTATAAAAATTTAAATACTTACTAACATTTTTGAAATGATTTAAGTCTTGACACTTAATGCACTTCAGGAACTTGTAGCACTGGAGGAACTTGTAGCACTGGAAAAACTTGTAGCACTGTAGAAACTTGTAGCACTGGTTATCACTGAGCACTTGTTTTTTATTTAAAAAACTCGAAAATAATGAAAATTTTGACGAAAAAATGGGTTTATAAGTAAATCAATTTTACTTTGTCAGCGTTAACGTTCACATTTCAAAATACAGTAAACGATGGTTATCGTTCACGTTAATTAGATCCTAATCGTAAGGTGTTAACAATGAAAATCAATCAACATTCTTACCACCTATACTACTTTATAGTTCAATCAATATTCGCCGCCTTTGTTAATGCCGGTAAAGGCGAATGCTCATTGTTAACCGAACGCGAACATTCGCAGGGCGAATGGTAAATTTAACAAGGTAGAGAACTACATTACAAGATTTGAGAATTCATTTTGTGTTCAATTATATAACGCATTCATTGCACACTTTGAGATAGAGGGTTGGAGGAATTTGTATAAGAAATATGATGTATAAAATTAATTCAAACATGACAGCATACAATTCGGGTGATGCGAACAGTGAGCCATCACCTTTATAAAGAACCATGTTGCAGCAAAACTATAAACCAAATAAGTCATACATTTTTGTTTGAATTTTAAAATACTGATGCGTAAAACGTTAGACTTAACTGCCGATTACGTTAATACTCAATTTAGGAAACTTCGAAAATATATAGTTTCATTGTTACTAAAACTTATATGATTGTTAAAAAGGTACTTCAGCGATATAAAAATATGACTGCGTGAAGTTACTTTAAAAAAATATTAACGAAACGTTATTCGTTTATTTATTATGCATTTTATAAATTATATTAACACAGTAATATAGGTAACTCAGGAAAATATTGTTTTTAATTAACTATAACATAAAGTAAACAAAAGTATCAGGTAGTCAACTATCCGTAATGCTGATTTCACAAATTGATATAGCACAGGAGTTACCATGTTATTTTATTCGTTTTACTTTCTAGCATCGTAAAGTTAAAATAACACTTTCAATGTAAGTTTTACTTATCGTAATGATAATGAGCAGTAACAGTTTGGTGAGTAATTAATGAAAATATAAATAATTTAAGGGAAAAAATCAACATGAATGAGATTAAACCTATGACTTTGGGTTAGCTATCCAATGGTCTAAACTAAACCAATTATCCTTGTGGTCAAGCCGTGAATTTTCTAATTCCTTAACGCACAATTTGTAGCGCGGTAGAGTATCAGAAGATTTATTTCTAGAGTCGTGAGTACAAATGTCTTTTACGGTGAATATTGTCTTTTACGGTGAATATTTTTCTTTTAGAATATTTCTCAACGCGGGAAGCGTTTTAAAAATATTTAATTATAGGTACTTATTTTACTGAAATAATGTAAATTTTACTGAAATGTGTGTTATTTTACTCAAAAAATGTCTCACCATTACATATTATGTTCCAATAACCCTCATCATTTGTGTCAAACATGGCAGTCCACGTCGCGCGATTGTTTACGTCGCTTGCGATAGTAATCTCGTACACCAGGTGTACATTTGACGTGCGAAGGCTGTGGTTTTCTAGAACTACTGATGATCTGCCTACCCCTTAGGGATGACAGGCGTGAGCCTGTAAATTTAACTTACAAAAATGATAGCAGGCTCTTACACTAACTTGATCGTGGGAAAAAAATGACGTCAAGCTCATTCACTACCAGGCTACGAAGGCGTTGGACGCAGTTTGGTGCATTTATAGTTCTTTATTTTTTAATGTAGATTTAAGAGTGATTTACTTAACAAAAATGTTAAAGTGATTTTAATCGGGAAAATTTGGTAAGTACCTACATGCATTTTTTAACGATTTTAATTGTATTTTTTAGTTCAAAATTGTGTAAACTCATTTAAATATTTTAATTTCAACATGGTAAAAAATTTAAAATTAATCACTAACTTTTTAAGTTCAAAAATTGTGTAAAATCATTGCAATATTTAAATTAAAGTATAACAACAATTGCGATTTGTTTGCTATTTTTTGTTCAAAATTTTGCAAGCTAAATTGAATATATTTAAATTACAGCATGATAATAATAATGAAATTAATCGCTCACTTTCAGTTAAAAAATTGTGAAAATTCATTTAAACATTTTAATTGTGATTTTAATTGCTATTTTTCATCAAAATTGCTTAAACTCATTAAAATATTTTAATTACAACATGGTAATAATTGGAACATTAATCGCTAACTTTTTCAGTTCAAAAATTGTGTAAATTCATTTAAACATGTTAATCGTGATTTTAATTGCTATTTTTTCAATAAAATTGCATAAATTCATTTAAATATTTTATTTACAACATGGTAATAATTGGAACATTTAACGCTAACTTTTTCAGTTCTAAAATTGTAAAAAACCATTTAAAATAAAACTTTCATAAAAACTGTTATTTTAATTGGAATTTATTTCAGTTCAAAAATTGCGTAAGCTCATTTTAATATTTAAATTACAGCATGTTATAATAACGAACGTAATAGCTCACTTTTTACAGTTTAAAAATCGTGTAAAATTAATACAAATCGCAACATAATAATAATAATTACATATTTATGGTAAACTCGAAATTCTATGAAGGTATAATATTTTTATTATTATCTGTTTCAATTTATTTTATATCATATTATAAAGTTTAGCAAGATTTTTTGGTATACAGTCGTTGTATCACAAATGTACCTATAAAAACATTCGTATTTTAATGAATTCAACGTAAAACTATAGAATTTCGTTCTGTAGGAGCATATTCTAGCAATATAATTATTTATATTTAACATTAGTTTATTTGTTTTAGGCTGTACTTCTTTTTCAAGACATTCAATGGTGTTGGTAAATCCAGTTAAATTGCAATTCACAGGTAAACCATTTAGTTATTTAAAATTGAGATTTTGTATTATTCATTGCATTTATTTTAGTTTTCTTTTATTTTCAGATTCGTCATATACTGCTGCCAAGAAATCGTGTTTCATCTAACTTAATTCCAGCTTTGTTTGTGTATTTAATTTAATTTTATAAAAATAAGAATAATCTTCCATGACTGTTGTAAGAAAGCAACAGTTCATTCCTTGTGTAAAACTTTATTTCCCATAACACCCCCAATCCCATCTGGTAACCAGGTAAAGGTAATGGTAATGGTAATGGTAATGGTAATTATGTGTTGGTATGGTAATATTGAGTAAGTATTTAGAGATAAGAGCACATTAGTTACTTAAATAGCGATTTTAGTTCTTGTAGACTCATTCTAATTTAATATAAATATGTAGGCAGGAATTAGGAATGCAACCGGTGGGTTGGATCTTACCACGGGCTCCCAGCGAGTTACCACGGGGCTCGCAGCCGGTATGCTTTAGGGTCGGTGGGTTGGATCTTACCATGGGCTCCCAGCGAGTTACTTACCATGGGGCTCGCAGCCGACGAGTTAGGAATGCGGTCGATGGGAGGTTCTTACCACGGGCTCCCAGCAGGATACTTACCACGGTTCCTGCAATCGATCGTATTAGGGTCGGCGGGTTGGATCTTACCATGGGCTCCCAGCGAGTTACTTACCATGGGGCTCGCAGCCGACGAGTTAGGAATGCGGTCGATGGGAGGTTCTTACCACGGGCTCCCAGCAGGATACTTACCACGGTTCCTGCAATCGAACGTATTAGGGTCGGTGGGTTGGATCTTACCATGGGCTCCCAGCGAGTTACTTACCATGGGGCTCGCAGCCGACGAGTTAGGAATGCGGTCGATGGGAGGTTCTTACCACGGGCTCCCAGCAGGATACTTACCACGGTTCCTGCAATCGAACGTATTAGGGTCGGTGGGTTGGATCTTACCATGGGCTCCCAGCGAGTTACTTACCATGGGGCTCGCAGCCGACAAGTTAGGAATGCGGTCGATGGGAGGTTCTTACCACGGGCTCCCAGCAGGATACTTACCACGGTTCCTGCAATCGATCGTATTAGGGTCGGCGGGTTGGATCTTACCATGGGCTCCCAGCGAGTTACTTACCATGGGGCTCGCAGCCGACGAGTTAGGAATGCGGTCGATGGGAGGTTCTTACCACGGGCTCCCAGCAGGATACTTACCACGGTTCCTGCAATCGATCGTATTAGGGTCGGTGGGTTGGATCTTACCATGGGCTCCCAGCGAGTTACTTACCATGGGGCTCGCAGCCGACGAGTTAGGAATGCGGTCGATGGGAGGTTCTTACCACGGGCTCCCAGCAGGATACTTACCACGGTTCCTGCAATCGAACGTATTAGGGTCGGTGGGTTGGATCTTACCATGGGCTCCCAGCGAGTTACTTACCATGGGCTCGCAGCCGACGAGTTAGGAATGCGGTCGATGGGAGGTTCTTACCACGGGCTCCCAGCAGGATACTTACCACGGTTCCAGCAATCGAACGTATTAGGGTCGGTGGGTTGGATCTTACCATGGGCTCCCAGCGAGTTACTTACCATGGGGCTCGCAGCCGACGAGTTAGGAATGCGGTCGATTGTTAGACAACGAACTCCCGTGTATTATTGGGTATACTAGATCACCGGAGCGAAGCCGGGAAGCGAACGGAGTGAGCTGTACGGCTGTGAGAGCGGAGGTGGTCTAGAATGCCCAATAATACACTACTCACCACCCCATATCTTTCATGCCATCTGGCGATCGGTTTGAGAATTGTACTACCCCGTATCTTTCTTGCCATCTTGCGACTGGTTATGAATATCACCACCTCATATCTTTCCGTGGGGTGAAAGTAATTGATTACTATATCGCTCTTTAATCTCGAGTGATTTAGTGCTTTATAATAAACTAGCTTTCCGCCCGCGGCTCCGCCCGCGTGGATTACAGGTTATATCGTGTAATCCGCATGGATTACAGGATAAAATGTAGCCTATGTCCTTTCCCAGGCTCTAATCTATCTCTGTACCAAATTTCATCAAAATCGGTTCAGTAGTTTAGGCGTGAAAGACGGACAGACAGACAGACAGAGTTACTTTCGCATTTATAATATTAGTATGGATCTACGAGGGAGTTATATGAATGATAAATGATAACCTTTAAAAAGAATGAAATAAAATATTTAACAAAAAATTGACCCGCCTTCAAAAAGGGTGATATGTTCACGAATAATTAGTGGTTACGGGTAAAACAGTAAATCGGTGAATTCATAGCGGAATATGGTAAATAGAGAGGAGTTCTTTTTTTGACGTCGGCGCCGGTTTGAACAGGACCTAGTTTAATGAAATAAGTATTCGGATAAGCTTTTTGGCAGTATAAAAACTAAGATATTCCGCTATGAATTCACCTATTTACTGTTTTACCCGTAACTACTACTTTACTCGTGAACATAGCTTTGAAAAAATATTTCACCCTTTTTGAAGGCGGGTCAATTTTTTGTTAAAAATATTTTATTTTACACCATATGGATCTGAAGTCAAAGGATTCGCTAAAGCTGAGAGCAGTTTTTTTTAATGAACATATTATTTAAAATTAAACTTAACTTTAAAATTAAAATAAATATTTGGCAATGACGTTTATTCAGTAAAACTAAAAAAACAACAGAATGATAATATTTATTAAAGTTAGAACCACTTTAGTAAAGCAAGGTGTCAATAAATAAAAATTATAAGATCTGTTTATTTTTAAACCCCTGAATAAAAATAATTTTAATTCCGGCATGTGATAGCTGAACACTTTGACCCCTTAACGTTGCGCCACTAATAACGATACACCCTGTATATTTAATCAATTTGCTTTTAATAGGGTTTCGTACCCACAATGGCTAACGGAACTTTATTTCTAAGCCTCCACGCGCTATTCCGCCGAGATCTGTGATTACTGAAATTTATCAAAACCTCGGCCTACTTGCGAGTAAATCGATTCTGCGACTTAGACACATTATACGCACATCTTTTGGCTTTCTCAGTAACTTCTAATTATTGTCAATTCACTAGATCTGGTTGTGGTCGGGCTAGGTACTACGATCCCCAGCCTGACCACAATCATACTCATATTACTCGAAAAGTATAAGGCACAAATTCCTGGGATTAGGGGTATTAAAACGCACCATTTAAATAAAGAATTTGTGCAAAAGTAAAAATTCTAATATGTGTTGTGGTCGGGTCAGGAATCACAACCCCGCGCGGGGCGCGGGGCGCGGTACGTCGCGTAGCGCCAAAGTAGTAAATAGGTAACGAAAACTCCTAAACTTGACATTTCCGGGAAAAAATAATTACTTGTAGCTGATCATAGTCATAGTATAGTCAATAGGGTAGTTTCCACCAGTGAAGTATTTGCTAAGCTGTCCTTTATCTAACAGTAATTTCTTTTTATAAAAAACAGAATTCGTAGTAAGTATAACTAGGAAAATGAGGCATCCGTTACCGTTACCGTTACAATGGCCACCCCGCCCAGCAGTTCTGCCACAAAGATTCAACGACGACAGTCACCTCGGTCTGGCCACTGTGGCACGAATGCACAAATCCCACTATTCGTGCTACATTTCAAAAATGTAATGGATTGAGTGATCCGACATTCGTACCAACTAGTACAGTCGATCTGTCTATCGCCGCGGTCAATGGTCGACGGGGCACCATAAGATAGAGTCTGTGACTGTATGGGGCTGTTGCAGCAGGATGTGGAGTGGATAGGAAAGGTGAGTCGACAAGAATACCAGCATCGAGCCAACGTAAGGAGGATAGATTCTATACTTGGTGTGTGATATATAAATGGGCGGGAATAGAGCTGCTGTAACCGATGGTCCTGGATTGTTTCTTCATCCGACCGACGTGTCTTCGTTTTATCTTCTGGGTCCCTCTCAAAAAAGTGGCACCGTAACCTGCCGTACAGTTTTTGATTAGAAAAGTATGAATTTTTGAGTTTTGTAAACTAAATGTTATATTAAAATGTTGTATCGAGTCTTATTACATAGAGGCCAGCTAGTTTAGTGGCAATAAAATGAATACTTCTTGAGCAGTAAGAGTTTGTAACACCAGTTTCCCATCAACCTGCCGTGTCCTAACGCGACTTACATCGATTTAAAATCAATTTGACTGAATTAATAAAGTGATTTCTTTTGTTCTGTCCACTTTAATTGAAAGATAGTGAACTAAACATTGTTGTTTTGTGATTGTGAATTATGGCTCATATTTATAAGTAAGTATTAAATTAACTTAAGTTAAACTTTGTCCGGCGTTATTTTGTCATCAACCTGTCGCCGTAAACACACACGCGTACCACTCACACTATTGCAATTTGAACCACTCTCCTCCCATGTAACAACGCACTCAGTCACTGGCTACGCATCAAAGGTGAAATACATGTCCGTTGTTGCCAAATTTTCAAGCTATCAGCGACGATCTGTCTGGATCTGGGTTTTGTAACAGGTATGTTATATTTATCCTGTGCACGATATTTTTTCAAATTGAATCGTTTATTTAATGTGAATAATTTGTATTCCTTCTTCAATTAGCCTATTTTTAGATAACGGTTTCTCCAGCTCACTACAACAAAGCGTTTAATAATAATTATTATTTTTCGGCTGATTCTCATTATTCTGTGCCTATTTAACCTGCCTTATTATGACAGGTGAAAGAGAAACTGGACAGATGAATGAGAAACTAGTCAGATTACTATGAGAATTGTTGATATTCATTGTTATTTAGTACTGTCAAGTATGTTAACCAAATAACTAAACTTATTGATCAAATCACATACACTAAAAGCTTTTTTATTCAGTATAAAAACGTTCTTCCTTAGAATAATAGTTTATTTCATTTTGTATATAAAGGAGACTGGGCGAGTGCGTCTCCAGTGTTGTAAAGGTTGTGTTATATGTCATTTTAAAGGCAATAACAATAGCTTCATTTTACGCTATGACACCAAGAACGAAACTTGTGCAGAGAATGAGCTATGAATCGGATATAGGTAGTCGTATACAGAATATATTTTTATTATTACACTTTTATCCGCCAGCAGTGGTTTATAAGATTGTTACCAATTTCATTCTAAACTTCATAAAAATAGATTTTTTTAAGCCAATCATGGGTGCCGGACAGGAACAGAAGACACTCGGGTTATTATGGGACCCCGAGAACGAAAAGCTACGGTTCAACACTTCTCTCAACAGAGTCGACAAAGAAGTCAGAGAAACCACACGCCCTCCGACCAAAAGGGAAGCACGCGCTGAGTGCGTGCTTCCCTTTCATGAGTATTTACGACCCACTTGGACTACTCAGCTGCTACACCATAACAGCAAAGATTGGGCTACAGAATCTATGGCGCCAGAAGATGGAATAGGACGAACTAGTACATGTTTTCTGCGACGCCAGACAAGACACCTACGCTGCAGCAGCCTACTGGAGACTCGAGCAAGAGGAGGGAGAGGTCAAAGTCGTGTTGGTGGCAGCCAAAGCCAAGGTTGCACCACTTAAGGCGCTAACCATTCATTCCGTCTCGCGCCTGCGCTGTGAGCACTCGTGTGCGCGCTCGCCGTACGCCGCATTTTCGTACTACGCGTTCTAGTATCTTCCGAGCGAGTACTGCCGCCGTGTCTTGTTTACTTCGCTGTGCGCAGAGTAGTTTGCGAAACAGAGTGGTGCTGACTGTAATTATTTATTTGGTGTGCTTTATATTAAATGTCAACTTTCAACATGTCTATTGATGACAACGCCGGTAATTCCACGAGCTACAGTGATTTTCTGGATAAGGATACCACACCCCCAAATTTCGTGACCACCCGAGCTCGACCAGCAAATAGTCAACATGGAGATAGCTCTTTAATTTTTTGCGATCAGCCCCCAAGTGTAAGTAATGCTCCGGACCATAGTGGCTTGAAAAGAGAATTCGTATTGTTTGAAGCGAAAATAATAAATCTGCTTGACAAATGGGGCGATAGACAAGATTCTAAATTCTCCAAGATTGCAAATGACTTTGAAGAATTGAAGAACTCCGTCCACTTCATGAGCAATAAGTTTGATGAGTTGAATACGAAAGCCGAGGTTACCAGGCAACAAGTCGAACAGCTGCAGAAAAGAGTGACAAATATCGACACAAACACGACTAGTATCTGTTACTTACAGGAAAAAATTTCAACTCTGGAGCAACAAGCTAGACTTGATAATATTGAAATCGGAAATGTTCCTGAGAGACGTGGTGAAAACTTGATTACGCTTGTGGAGCAACTTGGAATCGCTATAAAATATAATATAACTCGAAATGACATTGTTGCTGTTCACCGTGTGCCCCATGCAAATTCCACCAGTCCCCATCCCAAGAACATCATAGTGAAATTTCACTCTCGTATCACTCGGGACAATGTTTTGGCTGCATTTCGGCTAGCAAAAGGTGTTACTACATCGCAACTGAGCATTAACGGAGAGCCTAGGAAAGTGTATATGAATGAACATCTAACACTGGCCAACAAAAAACTATTTCGGGAAGCTCGTGAACTCGCCAAAAAGAACAATTACCGCTACGTTTGGGTTAAACATGGCTCCGTGCTTGTTCGAGAAAGTGACATGTCTAGTGTTTTTGCTATTCGTTTTCTCAATGACTTACATAAAATCAAGGCAAAATCCACTTGAAAAACATTCAGTTTATTCGCTTGTGATTACATTTATAATTATATTTCTTGTGAGTGCGCAGGTACTCTTTCTCATGCTTGAACTCTGTCTCGCATCCTTGCATAGCTGGAAAGCTTTACTGAAAACAGTGACTATGCTACTTACATTAATCATATTCTGGCTGATGTATTATGTTGTCCTACTGCTTACTTGTATGCTTGGACTCGCGTTCTGTTTGTTTCATTACTCTGCGTTTTTTATGTCTTGCTACCACGTTGCCGGGTACATCATTTTCATTTATTCAAATTATAGTGACGGTCTAACTAGGCTAACACTAACATTAATAGCAATTAATAAATCTGAAAATGTAATTACCTACGGCACTCGCGCTGATACACTAATTGTTAACTCCCTGTTTAGGGACACATGTAAATATAACTTAATAATGAAGTTTTGGATCCGTGAAAAGTCATTCACCTTTGATTTAACTAGTTGTTCACACTACCTTTATTACATAGAAATGTTTCTGGATAAAAATATTATGTTACACTTCAATTTGGGTTATCTTATACGAACGTGTCGTAAATATTACTTATCTACCCACCTACATTTATTGTTTTTATACCTTCTTATGGAGGAGTTGATTTGTTGTATGTATCTTATGGATCCCTATTTTATGGTTTCGATGCTAAAACTATCTGCCGTTAATTGCTATATGGGACAGTGTACATACGGACACACTCTTAAATATATTGTAAAACTAAACTTAATACGTAAACTAGCTAGGTGTGCCTGCTATCATGGGGTCTGTTGTTGTTGCTGTGAGTATGTGTTGAAGTCACATTGGTTTGTGGTAGGTACTTATTGTATATCTTGTACTCGCCTGTTTCCTACTTAGAAAAATGACGGTTTCTGTATTGAAACCATGTGTCGTGTTGAACAGGACACACATTTGTTGTTGTTATTATTGTGATTCTTCACTTTTAATAGTAAAAACTAAAACATTTCAAAGATTGAGGTTCCATCGTGTTTCTAAGAAGGACGCAAATTATTACTATTTTTTCATGTACTACTTAATTGAACAACTGTATTTAGACTTTATTGCAATGACGTACTACCGTAATAGGTATAGTTTAACTGTTTTGTGTGAGTTTTTACACTTGGCATCCCAATATTACTCAACTGAACATATCGTATTATTATCACATAAAAATGGCTTCTGATAGGTGTAATCAATTAGTAATATATTATCAGAATTGTGGAGGAATACGTACTAAGCTCAACTTGATATATATAAGAATATTTTGTCTCATTCGTATGACATTATTATATTAACTGAAACTTGGTTAATACCGAGTATTTCTGATAACGAATTCATAGACGACAGGTATTTGGTATTTCGTTGTGACCGTGATAGGAGTGCGATCGGTAAGCGGGACGGGGGCGGCGTGCTGGTGGCTGTCCGGCGCTCGCTACATGCGGCACGCTGGCTGCCCCCCCCCCCCCGCGGCCGCCGCCGCCCCGCTGCCAGCTGTGCTCGACTACGTCACTGTGGCTATACCGATCCAGGCTCGATGCGACGGTGAAACCGACTCGTCCCTTTTTATTTGTGCCGTATACATACCACCGAAGCAGCCATTTGACGTCTACTCCATTTACCTAAATACTATATATGATATCATCTTAACTAATAATGTTGAAAGTTTTTTTATTGCTGGTGATTTTAATTTACCACACCTTTCATGGAATACCCAGGGTCACACACCCGATATTTCAACTGTCGATAACATTTCGGTGCTTGCCAGTGAAAAATTGTCTAATTTTATGTCTTTGACAAATTCAAATCAATACAATTCACTGATTAAAAATAAAAATGAGCGAATCCTAGATTTAATAATTTCTGATACCACCTGTTTTTGTAGCGCTCCACCTGATACTCTGGCACCTGTAGATCTTCACCATCCTCCTTTGCTTATTTCAACTTTTCTAAATATTAACGATGATTTAATGACTCGACAAAGGCGTGTTAAGTATTGCTTTGAAAAAGCTGACTACAGTAAAATCGAAATGCATATTCGGGATATCGACTGGCATGGCTTGCTAATGGGCCCTTCTGCTGAAGATGCTGTTAGTATATTTTATGAACATATTTATGCTTTAATTAAACTACACGTACCTACAAAAATAGTAAAAATTAGTAACTTTCCTGTTTGGTTCTCGCGTTCCTTGATAAAACTTTTCAACTTAAAAAATAAACATTGGATTAAATGGAAGAAATATGGTAACGTATGCGACTATGAACAATTCTCTCTTTACCGTGATAGATTTAAAGTTGAATGTAAGAAATGTTTTGATTTATACATAAATTCGGTTGAAAATGGCATACAAAATAACAACATCAAATTCTTTTGGAGGTACGTTAAAAACCGAAAAAGTACAAAGGGTCTACCTTCGTCTATGCAATATAAAGAGTTAACTAGTAGTGATCCTGAAACTATTTGCAATATGTTCATAAAATTCTTTCATTCAGTTTATGAAGATTCCTCCCTTGACTCTGGCTCTTGGACACCTCCGCCGGATAGTACCACAAATGATATTCACATAAGTAACCTGTATTTTCCCATACATACCATCGTCAAGGAATTAAAATCCCTTGATTGCACCAAGGGCGCGGGCCCTGATGGATTACCGCCCCTATTTTTTAACAAGATGCCTACTACCATGGCATTCCCCTTACATCTATTGTACAATAAGTGCATTAGTGAGGGAACGTTTCCCAGGGTGTGGAAAATAGCCAATATAACCCCAGTTCATAAAAGCGGCCCCAAACATCTTGTTGAAAACTACCGCCCTATATCTATCCTGTCCACCTTGTCGAAGCTTTTTGAAAGACTTGTGCACAGCTCCATATACCCTTTGCTTCACACATCTATTTTAACTGAACAGCATGGATTTGTAAGGTCACGTTCTACTGTAACAAATTTAATGTTATTCTCAACCTACCTTTTTGAAAATATGGACAATCGTGTACAAGTTGATTCAGTGTACACTGATTTCAAGAAAGCCTTCGACAAGGTGGACCACGTAATTCTTTTAAACAAAATTGCTTATAATGGCATCAAGGGAAATCTCTTACGTTGGTTTATGTCGTATATCGTTCACAGGACGCAGAAAGTTGTTATTAATGGATATGAATCATATTCTGTCACCGTCTCGTCTGGTGTACCCTGTTGTTTATTCTGTTCATTAACGATATTGGCCAATGCTTCCAGCATTGTAACTATCTTTTATACGCTGATGATCTGAAGGTGTACCTTGGTATTAGAACAATTGATGACTGTCTTCACTTCCAGAGCGATTTAGATAGATTATCTAGCCTCCCTAAGTGCAATAAAATTACTTTCACAAAAAAAACGAATATTATAAATTTTCCCTACAAGCTTTGTGGCACATTATTGAATTCCGTTTCGTGTATACGAGACCTGGGTGTACTTTTGGATCACCAGTTGCATCTGGATAGCCATATCCATGAAATTGTCAATAAAGCTTTTCGTACCTATGGTTTTGTCATGCGAACGTATCGTGATTTTAAAAGTCATTCGACTTATATTCATCTATATAATTCTTTAGTACGGCCTCACCTTGAGTATGCCTCTCAAATATGGAATCCTCTGTATAACAAGTACACTGAAAAAATTGAGATCGTCCAAAGGAAATTTTTCCGCTCTTTAAGCTACAGATGTTTTAAAAAGAAGATTTCATACACAGCTCTTAAATCCAGATTCTCTTTATTATCGCTTCATTCTAGGAGGACATTAATGGACGTCATGTTCTTGTATAAATTGTGTAATAATAAATTGGACTGTCCTGCTCTGATCAAACATTTGGCTTTCCGTGTTCCTTCACATTCTCAGCGTACTGTTAATCCCCATAAACTTTTTGTTACTGCCAACTGTAAAACTAATGCCGGTGTACGTTCTCCGTTTAGACGTATTACTTCTAGCTACAACGACAAATTCACACACGTTGATATTTTCGTTTTATCTATCAACAAATTTAAGAGTTCAATCCGCAGGGACTTGATAATGTTGGAACAACAAAATGTTTAAATGTTTAACTTTAAGTAAGTAGTTCTTTAGTTACTGAGCTATGTTTTCCTGTTTTCCTTCTAATAAGTAGGATTCTGCAATATAGAGTTTACACATATACATACATACTACTACTGTAAAGATAGTTAGTTAATTACTTAGTAGCACTGAGTATACTTGTTTATTTATTTTGTAAACATCCACATCTGTTTCTGTTAGCATCTACTTCCTTTTTTTTTACTTAACCTGTGAATAGTGTTGTTGGTTGTGTATAATTTAGCCTTTAATTTGTAAGACTGTCTTATATCAACTTCTGTACACAGCTGTTTTCTATTCCAAATAAACAAAAACAAAAAAAAAAAAAACCATACCCCACATGGAGTTGCAAGCAGCACTCATCGGAGCCAGATTATGCAGTCATGTAATAAAGGAGCACAGATGGATTAACGACAGCGTGACATATTGGACTGTTGCCCAGATAGTGCTGCATTGGATCTGCAACAACAACCGGCGCTATACACCCTACGTGGCGCACCAACTTGGAGAGATAACTGAACTCACCTCCGTCCACCAATGGAGATGGGTACTCACGAAGAGCAACGTAGCAGACCTAGCAACCCGAGCAGGCTACGTACCTGAAAATGAAGAAGTCCTTTTGATCTGACTCCTACTTCTGAAGTACATCTGCACCTGTCACTGATGAGCTTCAACTCCTCGGCATGAAGTTATCTGCCAACCTTATGTTCGGCACATCCATCGAATCCAAAGCTCAAACTGCAGCCAAAAAGCTAGGCATTCTTAATAAGGTCAAGCGATACTTCTCGCCTGACCAACTCCTAACCCTTTATAAGGCGCAGGTCCGGTCGTGCATTGTAGCCACCTTTGTGATGGTTCGGCCAAATATCACCTAGCCGCCCTGGAACCGGTGGATCGCAGAGCCAGGAGGCTCATTGGTGACAAAAAGCTAGTAAACAGTAAACTCCAAAGCCTGACTCATAGGCGCAAAGTAGCTTGCCTGTGTGTTTTTTACAAGATGTACTTCGGGGAGTGTGCTCATGAGCTACACGAGATCATTCCGCCTGCCCCTTTCTTCTACCGGACGTCCAGCCAGACGCACCGCTGGGTACCACCCTTACCTTGTGGAGAATTCCCGGATCCGTACTGAGCGCTACTCTTTTAACTTTTATATTGCGCACCGCTACGGAATGGAATTCTCTACCTGCGTCTGTATTTCCAGGCACATATAACCCGCATCTCTTTAAAGTTCGAGTGAATAGGCGTCTTTTGGGTGAGCTTGCTATATCCTCGATCACATTTCCGCTTCTGGACTAGATTGTGGTCAAAAACAAACTCATTAACTATAAAAAAAAGGAGTTGTGGTCATAGTCGTCGACCCCTCACTACCCAGGAACACATGGCCTAAATGGCCTAACACATGTCCAGATGGTCACACACGCAGCGCCGACGTCCGCACGCAAGGAGGGATCTTCAGGAGGCCTACGTCGAAGCTGGCAGTGCTACAGAAGGACAAGCCCGTTGTCAACCCATAGAAGGCTACGTCAAGACTTCGCCGGGGGGAGGATGTAAAAGACAGTGGAGGAAAAATCGTAGTATATAAGAACTTTTTTTTTTAAATCTAGCCTACAAGATCCCACTGCTAAGAACAATTAAGTAGTAATATTGTAAAATTAAGTTTTAAATCTAGGGCATAAATAGAATGATCATAGCATTTGTAGTTTATTGCCTATTCTTAGTATAGAATCACATTAACCTGTGCCCGTTTCTCAGTTAACCTGTACGATGCCTCATTCACCTGTCCACCTATTTTTTCTGCGTACTCTCAATTCTTTAAAAAACCTGTTCCCTCTTACATATTTATATTTAAGAGGGGAATACATTTTTATTTTATTTTCAAATACGTTATTCTCACACTTTTTTGAAAATGTGTAAAAAAATTTAGGCGGTGCCACTTTTTTGAGAGAGACCCTTCTATTTTTCTGTTTTCATTCATGATTATGTGGTTGGAAGTAGAATACCTAAGTCTTCGGGTTTCGTTTCTATGTCCGTTTCTGTAATATACTTATTCTCGGCTTCTTATTTTATGTTTTGTCGATCTGCAGCAATCGTTTTCCAATACGATTTCGGTTTAGGGAGTCCCTACAATTGAAGATCGGACGTCCAACTTTTCTCCTATATTCCTTACTGCCTTGTTTCCATATTTTCTCACCTTTTAAACCTTCCCTGGACCTCCACGAATATTTCAAGACTAAAATTAGCCAAATCGGTTCAGCCGTTCTCGAGTTTTAGTGAGACTAACGAACAGCAATTCATTTTTATATATAAGAAGATAATTATAAGCGTAGAAGATGTGGTTTCCGGCGTCTGCTTATGTGGCCGTAGTATAAAATTTTACGTACTTTTATGATTTTCGTTATTGTTTTGCTTTGTAGTATTTCGTGGAAATTTTTAGGTGGAGCGTCTTTTCATACATTGAGCATTTCCTTAAAAATTTGTCATATTGAGCCCGTAAGTCATTGTAGGCATCTTATAAATAAGACTTGCAATTTTCGCGGGATCTCGGAGCAGGCGCGGTCCGAAGGGGGGGGGGTCACAGGGGACATGACCCCCCCCAAAATCTAAGGTCGAATTGAAAAATCTCAAAAATTTGCCAAATAATAAAAGGAAATTTCTAGCTATCCCCCAACAGCGATAAATTTATAGTTGCTGACATCTAGTGGTGTTTTTATGAACTACGTACGATGGCCAAAATAACTTGGAAATGACATCTAGTTTGGAAACAAGGAACTGAACTACGTAGTTTTGGTAATTCTAGCAAAATCGATATGTGTCGTTATGATAAAGATTGTATAATAATATTCTAATAATGTAATTTGTCGGTTTATTGTAAAGATTCAAGATAAAGGCTGTCTACTTAGTTGTGAATTGAGTGAGTGACCCTCTCCAAAATTTCAGGCTGCGACCGCGCCTGTCTCGGAGTTGGTTTCATCAGTATAGTTCTTGAGCTGCTTCTTTGAGTATGTTGTAGATATCAGTCCAGCTAGCATTCCAATTGGAAACTTCTAATTTGTCTGAATGGGTGTGAGCGGAAGTATTTGATTCTTGTAAGACTTATCTTATTGGCTATCAGTCCTTGGAATTTGAGTTGTACAAATTCCCTTTGTAAATGTTCATATACCTAGTAGCATTTCTTATAGTTAAATGCCATATTAATGGCAGTATCTTGGTGTTTGAAGTAAGAAAGCTGGGGTTTCTATCGATCCCCAAAGTAATTTGTGATCTGTGTTTATTAGTTTTCCTTTTTCTCCTACAACGTAGTTGAAAAATACGGGTTTCTTAACACTTGTTAGAATATGATCAATTTGCGAATGTTGGTTTCCACGAAACTAAGTAGTCCAGCACGAGGGCCTTCTCCAAGTATTACTTAGTTTTTAATTGTGCTGTTGTAAGAAGCTTAGAAGCAAATAACCGTTTATATTGCTGTTTTGTGATAGAGGTTGTTCCCGGTCCTTTTACATTATTTTGTAAAGTTAATGCCTATATCTTTGGATAGGCTGTTTTAGGTCTCCGGTGTAGTAAAGTAGCAATCTGGAATAGACATGTGCTTGATGATGTTGGGACGTGAGAAGTGACGATAAAAGTTTTATTGGATTGTTAATTGTAGCATTTTGTATTTTTAGGTTAACTGCTAAAGCTGTTACATCCAAACTTGCTAAGTTTCAACTCGTGTTGTTCAACAAAACTTAAGATTAAGTTGCCGTTAAAGTTGCTATGCTTGTGGTACAAGTTTTCTACGGTTCTTTTAGAGGTGCATTGTTTAGAGTCGTTTATGCATATATGTGCGTTGAAGTCACCCATTATAACCGGATACGCTTTTTTAGATTTTTGGTGAATCAAAATTCCAATTTGAGACAAACACGAGCTTGATGATGAAGGGACGTAGGGTGGTAATAATGGGAAGTTCTACTGGACTGTCGGTTGTAGCGATTTTTATCATTAAGTGCACTGCTAGAGTGTTACATCCTTTACAATGGGTTGAAATTATTTTATATTGAGTCGTTTTTGATATAAGAATGGCGATTCCTATTTTTGCCCCCAAGAATAGGGCGTTTACTGCCCCCAAGAATCCAGTGATAGTTATTTGATTCAAAAGTTCCTGATGCCATGTGTGTCTCTTGAAGTCCCGCTATTATTATCTGTCGATTAGACAGTTCTTGATCGATATGGTGTCTATCTTTTAGCTTAGAACAGCCTCTTACATTCCATGTGCCGGTTCTTAAATTTGTACAGGGGGTAGGTACATTGTGTTGTGTTTGCGGTGATGACCTAATTAGACACTGGCCGGTGCAATCTGTAGAAATGTGACATTGATTATCAAACGTGGCGGGTATTGTTTCATTGGATTGCAAAAAGAGTTTTCCATCGTTTTCTTTTTGGAAGTGTGAGTTTGTTGCAGGACTACATCTATCATAAACATTTTCATCTTCGTAGTTGGATAAAGCTCCTTGATCGGTGGGTATCAAGCTACTGTAATGGTTGTTTTCTAAGTGTAAATAGATGTTTCCGGGTACTGGTGCATCACGGGGCTTATAAATGAGTGGCTCCAATAGATTTTCGTTTTAAACATGGACGTTAGCCCTATAATATTCCGAAGCTGCTATTAATATTAATAGCTATATCTCTAGAAGATATATATCTTCCCCTCCCCAGAATCCATCCTGGAATTGTTGGTTAATATATTGTTCCATGCTAAGCGTTGTGTCCGTGAGGTTATTAAGTAGTGCTAGTTCTATTTGTGGGCCATGCCGGTTTTCAGACACGTAGGTTGCTAGATCTTTCCTAATCATTGCGTGGCCAAACGTTAGGTAAAACGTAATATTTATTTGGTTACATATGGATCTGTATAAGCAGTTGTCGTCTTTTTCGATGCGTTTAAAAAAAAAGGTTGTATTGTTCTGGCTTGCCTTAGTTTTCGGGTGGTTGCTGTCAGCCAGATGTTGACCGAATGACTGAGGAGTCTTTTGTTTAGTAGTTTTAAAAATTATAAAGTTGTCGGGCGCATCAAGTTGAAAGACAGCAGGATGTAACTTTATGAGCTTTCGTTTCCCAGGCTCCGATATAGTATTATTGTTTTATTATCCTTTTCTCTATACCCTATTGTAAAACTTAGGCAAACTAATTGTTCTTCGGTCGTTTGCTTGCTTTTAGTCGGAATTATGTTAAATTAAAAAAACGCACTTAGTAAAATAAGGTTGGTTGGTATTGTTCCCAAGTTGAGCGATTCCTATGCGATGTGTTTTACGATTGGCTAAGTGATTAGTGATTCGTATGGTATATCAGTAAGATATGATAAATTTATTATGCGAATAATATATTATGTTATAAGTGTGTCAGGTGGCTTATTGTAGTAATGTCTTTAAAGCACACAATACCGCTAATGGATTCCTGGTTTTAGTAAGTTTAGTAAGAGACCTAAACTTGTATCGCGAGACGCAACGGGTGATTTTGTGTTACTATGTATATTCAATTAATTTAGGTGTCGTGCTGTCCAACGCGCGTGAAATTGCAAATGAAAGTGTCTATGGCGAGCTCCTTTATTTAGGCGTTAATTGAGTGAATCACTAGCTGCCGTTCTACGTACTTCCCTAGTACCCTAGATTTTCAAGCTGGAGTAAGGTGTAGATAGGGTAAGTTAAGAGGTAACCACCTATCCGGATTGTTAAGCTAGGTTTAAGAATATGGTTCGCCGGTCAGGAACACTAAACGGTATGCTGTAGGTCCTACAAGTTGCAATAATAATTATGTCGGTTAGATCGGCGCCTTGTGAGTTGATGCTGGAAAAAAAATATTATATCCAAAAGGCTGCTGGAGCGGATCGCCTTGTGAGTTGATGCTGGAAAAAAATTATACCTTTTGGCTAGAAATGTTTTACAATGGAACGAGCTCATCGGGTTCTCCGCCTTCCTCAAGATGTTGCGCGTGTAACGCTCTGTTCTTAGCTCAAGTTTCTGTGTCTTGGTCGTCGTTAATAACTCAGTGTCGACTACACTGGATGTGTGGATGACGCACGCGATGCGCGACGTAGGTATTACCGAGTGGAACCGGAATGCACTGATATTTTTATATGGGGTACAAAAGGCACTAGTCGCGATATAGTTTAGTGAGTCATGAGTTATTCTATAGAGGCTAGATAAAACTAAGAACTTTTCAATATGATCTATCGCTTAAGTCACAGTATTAAAATGCAAACGGTACGCAGTATAACAATAGCCGACCGAACTTGGGAACAAAGGCGCGGGCGCGGGTGTCGTAAACTTCGTTAACGTTTGGGATAACAGGAGAGCACGTGCAGGGACGTCCGCCCTCGACCGCTTGCCAAACAAGACTCCTAGTAAGTATAACTAGGAAAATGAGGCATTCGGAAAAATAAGAATAAGTAAAATTGAGTTTTTACATAAATAAGAATTCGTCCCGATCCTAATATGCAAAATTACACACGTGGAAAATTAAGAATTAGGAACTGGTCGCCGACTCCGTTTGGCGTCGGACTTCGGTAGGAGGGTGGTCGCGAACCAGACGGCCCTTTACAGAGCCTACCATACCGCATGAGACCATAGGACGACACCTCAGATTCAGAAAAAATGAAATGTCGTTGCCTGGGATGGATTACTAGGAGGCAGGTCTCATTTGTGTTTCCTTAGTCGCCTCTTACGACATCCACGGAAAGAGATGGGGTGGTCTTATTTTCAACCGATCACCACGCGGTTAGTAAATAAATAAATAAACTTCACATTAGTAAAGTGGAATGTCGGGGTTGAAGGTTGTAAAATAAAACAAGACGCGTGGTTTAATCACATCGTTTATTATATGTAGGTAGTGTAAGGTCAGCCGGGGTAAGTGTCCCAACGGGGTAAGCGCGCCACCCTTTAAAATATCGAAAACTAAACAATTTATACAACTAACGCCATCTTAAATTCACGAACGACACTAAAATATAGTTCCAGATAACAATCTCAGATGGCTCTGTTCACCGTAACTTGACATATCCGCCATTTAAGTTTGAGTGTCATTTGCACGTGGGATCGGAGGTGACTCGTGTTATAAATCCGGCCAAATCTTTTAAAAGTGTATGTTTTGTGGCAAACCAACGAGGTAAGTACAAAGTTTAGATGTTTTTCTTTAAATCTTTGTATGTATTTTACACCTAAATAGGATAATAAATGTTTTTTTAACAAATTAAAATTATGTCCTCAAAATAATCAAGTGAGGGGAAAGTGCGCCTAAACTGTAGTAGTATGGCGCACTTGCCCCAAGCCAGAGTTCGGCAACCTTTTTGATTTTAGTGATGTTTCTATTATTTTGTTTGGACTGGTGACGTTGGATGTAAATCTTTCACAAAGGTCCACAACGTAATAATTAATTACTTACACTATAATGCTTCTGTGCTGGACGAAAGAAAAACATAAAATGTTCCAGCTGCCGAATCTTTCTAGGCGTACTGTAAAAATGGATTTAAGGGTTGTATTTGCATTTTATTGTGGGCGAAAGGCTGATAGCCTATGAACACGTACATATATTTTAACTTAATATCCTTCACAATATTTATCGAATGTGGCATTAAGTAGTTCTATGACCACTTGATGCTTTGCCTACTCCAATATGTTCTGTGCCTAAGTCTAAATAAAAAGGCAGATTTTTATTCTAATGAGCAATATAAGTAAGTTCCTAAGTGCCATGCACTCTAAGTCTGATTAACTTATAAGTTTCTAACTGCCGCACTTAGAGACGTCAATTAAATTAATTAATCATTTAACCAGATGTTGTCACATTCTGTCTTGTTGATGTAAACGAGGACAGAAAGACATTTAATTACTTCTTAACTTTAATTGACGTCTCTGAGTACGGCAGTAAGTGCCGTCCACTAGAAACCAAAGAACGTATTCCCAAAAGTGTATACTTGCATACTTTTATGTCATACATCAATTCTTACCTTAAATTTGTATAATAAAAAATATAATAAATATAAAAATAAATTTGAGTTTTATTAAAAATATTTACTAACGTACAAACTCCAAACATTTAAATATAAAAAAGAACCACTTTGTAAAAGTAATTTAAAGGTTTGAAACCCCTGATTAACCGTCTATGGCGCACTTGCCCCAAATTCAAAATGTTAGCCGTATTTCCTTTAAAGACTATATAATAAAACAAGAAACTAGTGTGATGCTTTTAATTGTCCATGTTCTATAGAGTAAAAACAATGTTTTTCTTGTAGCGCGGTACTTTAATGCATTTTTTACATGGGCGCACTTACCCCATTTCCAGGGGTAAGTGCGCCTACGTACATGTTTTGAAATTTCATCAAAAATACTGTCAAATTATTGATAGTTTTGATGGAATCATTGCAATAACAAAATACCAAACTCTCACATTTTATTAAATGTAGACTCAAATATCAATATTTAGAGAATTTATCACACATTAAAATCAACTATTCAGAAAGTATGGCGCACTTGCCCCGACTGACCTTAACTTAACTGATGTTGGACGCGTGTCGCGCGGTGCAGCGCTATAGTATAGTAGTCTATCCCTACTAATATTATAAATGCGAAAGTAACTCTGTCTGTCTGTCTGTCTGTCTGTTACCTTTTCACGCCTAAACCGCTGAACCGATTTTGATGAATTTTGGTACAGAGATAGATTAGAGCCTGGGAAAGGACATAGGCTACATTTTATCCCACAGTTGGGCACGATATAACCTGTAGTCCACGCGGGCGGAGCCGCGGGCAGAAAGCTAGTAGTCTATACTACAGTGTATAGTGCAGTGCAAAGGCAGGCAGTACGTAATACGCACTACTCACTACGCACTGCGCCTGTACTACACCGAGTACGAGTAGTGCTAGTACACACGTCGAGCGCTGCACACGCGGCTGTTCTCAGTACGAGTCAGAAATATAGTGTTCATTGTTTAATTACAATTTCCAAAACTATACAGGACATTTATAAACATTTGGCATAGACGACTCGTCTACTGAATACATTTTTAGAACTAAATAAAAAAACAACTCTTATGGTAATTCCAAGTGTGTTTTCGAAGGCTTTTATTGTTTCCGTGGTATCCGATCCCGAGGTTCTTTTAGGCACTATAAATCATCTCTAGTGAAACAAATAACCATTTCTATTTAGAGTATTGACCGGCGACGTGGTGTCACGTCACAGCACCCCCCCCCCCTCCCTCCACTCCGCACCCACTACCCCTCCTCATCAGTGTAACACGTTAAAACTAGTATAAATTTATTCCCGAAAGGTTCGGGTTATTCGTAAACTACAACATCAAATATTCTGATCATATAATTTCACTATTTCTATTTCGTCAATGGTTACGTGAGCATACATTATTTTACAGCAACTCAGAGTGTGTAAGACATAAAGCACATAGCATAACGTTTGTTCAAAATTCCTTGTTTTTCTTTGGAACTATTTACAATCATCATTATAATAATATACACGATCGGTTATTTTAACAGAGTGGCGGCAGCCAAGTACTTCAACAAGCAAATAAATCTGAACGTAAACATATCCCACCGACCGGCGAGCAATAGAAACCCCCCCCCCCCCCCCCGGGCCCCGCTCAACAATACAACAACACGCCGGCGCTATCACAATACAACACAGTGCGGCAGCTAATATTCATCAGGTGCTTGCAAATTCACATACTTAGGTGATATCCTGGGAATTATTAATTTTCCTAGTAATCAAAACAGACAAGAAATTTAAGAACTTGATCAAGAAATTTTTCCAAACAAATACCTATATGAATAAAAAATAATAATAACTAGTATGCAACTGTAAACATACCGCATTTCGTTTTCGATGTTCCATACCGTATGACACTACAGTTGTAATGACAGTAGGTAAGTGGATGACTTAATACCGTTTAATGAAATCAAATAAATAAATATTTTAGTTTTTGTTGTAGAAAAGATATTGATTCCCACCAATGTCCGCATATTTGGAAGCACTGTATCAATATACATGTATATTTTTATGTTAGTACAATGCGGCAAAAGTACGGATTAGCGACTTCATAGTGGAACGGGGTCACATCTTTATGTAACAATCGAAGAACAAATTTTTTAACCAAATTTATTTTCACCAACGTTACATTGTTTCTGATGCTTTCCGTTAGAAGGTGCTTGCTGTTACAAAAACAAATGTTTTTCTCGGTTGTTCTTGTGTTAGGTTCCTTAATTTTAGTAATGTACTTAAATTTTAAACAAGTAATTAATGTTCCCAGTCTTAGTTAGATACAATATTAACCCCAATTTATAATATGGAAAGCGGTACTTGGTTCAACAAAATATTCCGAAGTGTTGCCCGAGCCCTGACGCTCGCGTGTCCTTGCATCTCTGACGGATGAGTGAGCCTGTCATTTTATGTGTGTTTAATATTTAATATTTTCTCATCTGTATTGTGATTTACGCGACACATTCAAGGCACACTTCTCGTATGATGGTGCTTGTTACAATATTACGTCGACACACAAATACATTTTAATTCGACCCAGCCACCCATAACGTTCACGATTGCTATAGATATTGTTTGGCTACACCAATATATTTATCTCATCAGCCTATTTCAGTCCGAACATTGATTTTGAAATTTGTGATTATTTATGACTCGATTACAAATTTGACTAACGCGTTCAATGTATTGATATAAAAAAAACACGTCAAAATTAATAAATTCTCATCGGTAATAAATAATCGAGTAATGAGCAATATTTTCTGTTTGACTTTTTATTTTGATATTAGGTATGTGGTCGTAGCTATTAGTAGTGGTGACGGATGGAGCACTAGTTGGGCGCAGTTAGTATTTCTGTCGCATTGTACAGTGGCGTGGCGTGGCGTGCAGCCGGGCCGGCGCAGTTCCGTTCCGTTTTCCTCATAAACCGCGTCATGTTTGATACACCTCATAAATTAATCTTATACCGATATCACTCTAACAATAAATATTTTTTCAGTCTTTGGTTCCATTCCAGTACATTGCTCCTCATTCACAGTAAATACGTTTTGTTAGTTAGTTACATAATGACAAATCGCGCCGCCGCCGCGCTTTAAATACACTAAGACTAGCGAGATCCTCTGAGGATCGTGTCAAATCATTTTATTTATTGCACATTCGTTTTCCATAATCACAGATGAATATTCAATATATTGACATCCACTAACGTAAGACGACAGGAAACTCCCCCCGCCCCGCCCGGCCGCGCCCCGCGACCCCCGCCCGCAGTCACGTTATATTATAGCTTCACAGTCGATCTGTCTAACGCCGCGGTCAATGGTCGACGGGGCACCATAAGATAGTCTGTGACTGTATGGGGCTGTTGCAGCAGGATGTGTCGAGCCAACGTAAGGAGGATAGATTCTATACTTGGTGTGTGATATATAAATGGGCGGGAATAGAGCTGCTGTAACCGATGGTCCTGGATTGTTTCTTCATCCGACCGACGTGTCTTCGTTTTATCTTCTATTTTTCTGTTTTCATTCATGATTATGTGGTTGGAAGTAGAATACCTAAGTCTTCGGGTTTCGTTTCTATGTACGTTTCTGTAATATATTCTCGGCTTCTTATTTTATGTTTTGTCGATCTGCAGCAATCGTTTTCCAATACGATTTCGGTTTAGGGAGTCCCTACAATTGAAGATCGGACGTCTAACTTTTCTCCTATATTCCTTATAATTATAAGCGTAGAAGATGTGGTTTCCGGCGTCTGCTTATGTGGCCGTAGTATAAAATTTTACGTACTTTTACGATTTTCGATATTGTTTTGCTTTGTAGTAACTATTTCGTGGAAATTTTTAGGTGGAGCGTCTTTTCATACATTGAGCATTTCCTTAAAAATTTGTCATATTGAGCCCGTAAGTCATTGTAGGCATCTTATAAATAAAAATTGCAATTTTCGCGGGATCTCGGAGTTGGTTTCATCAGTAGTTCTTGAGCTGCTTCTTTAAGTATGTTGTAGATATCAGTCCAGCTAGCATTCCAATTGGAAACTTCTAATTTGTCTGAATGGGTGTGAGCGGAAGTATTTGATTCTTGTAAGACTTATCTTATTGGCTATCAGTCCTTGGAATTTGAGTTGTACAAATTCCCTTTGTAAATGTTCATATACCTAGTAGCATTTCTTATAGTTAAATGCCATATTAATGGCAGTATCTTGGTGTTTGAAGTAAGAAAGCTGGGGTTTCTATCGATCCCCAAAGTAATTTGTGATCTGTGTTTATTAGTTTTCCTTTTTCTCCTACAACGTAGTTGAAAAATACGGGTTTCTTAACACTTGTTAGAATATGATCAATTTGCGAATGTTGGTTTCCACGAAACTAAGTAGTCCAGCACGAGGGCCTTCTCCAAGTATTACTTAGTTTTTAATTGTGCTGTTGTAAGAAGCTTAGAAGCAAATAACCGTTTATATTGCTGTTTTGTGATAGAGGTTGTTCCCGGTCCTTTTACATTATTTTGTAAAGTTAATGCCTATATCTTTGGATAGGCTGTTTTAGGTCTCCGGTGTAGTAAAGTAGCAATCTGGAATAGACATGTGCTTGATGATGTTGGGACGTGAGAAGTGACGATAAAAGTTTTATTGGATTGTTAATTGTAGCATTTTGTATTTTTAGGTTAACTGCTAAAGCTGTTACATCCAAACTTGCTAAGTTTCAACTCGTGTTGTTCAACAAAACTTAAGATTAAGTTGCCGTTAAAGTTGCTATGCTTGTGGTACAAGTTTTCTACGGTTCTTTTAGAGGTGCATTGTTTAGAGTCGTTTATGCATATATGTGCGTTGAAGTCACCCATTATAACCGGATACGCTTTTTTAGATTTTTGGTGAATCAAAATTCCAATTTGAGACAAACACGAGCTTGATGATGAAGGGACGTAGGGTGGTAATAATGGGAAGTTCTACTGGACTGTCGGTTGTAGCGATTTTTATCATTAAGTGCACTGCTAGAGTGTTACATCCTTTACAATGGGTTGAAATTATTTTATATTGAGTCGTTTTTGATATAAGAATGGCGATTCCTATTTTTGCCCCCAAGAATAGGGCGTTTACTGCCCCCAAGAATCCAGTGATAGTTATTTGATTCAAAAGTTCCTGATGCCATGTGTGTCTCTTGAAGTCCCGCTATTATTATCTGTCGATTAGACAGTTCTTGATCGATATGGTGTCTATCTTTTAGCTTAGAACAGCCTCTTACATTCCATGTGCCGGTTCTTAAATTTGTACAGGGGGTAGGTACATTGTGTTGTGTTTGCGGTGATGACCTAATTAGACACTGGCCGGTGCAATCTGTAGAAATGTGACATTGATTATCAAACGTGGCGGGTATTGTTTCATTGGATTGCAAAAAGAGTTTTCCATCGTTTTCTTTTTGGAAGTGTGAGTTTGTTGCAGGACTACATCTATCATAAACATTTTCATCTTCGTAGTTGGATAAAGCTCCTTGATCGGTGGGTATCAAGCTACTGTAATTGTTGTTTTCTAAGTGTAAATAGATGTTTCCGGGTACTGGTGCATCACGGGGCTTATAAATGAGTGGCTCCAATAGATTTTCGTTTTAAACATGGACGTTAGCCCTATAATATTCCGAAGCTGCTATTAATATTAATAGCTATATCTCTAGAAGATATATATCTTCCCCTCCCCAGAATCCATCCTGGAATTGTTGGTTAATATATTGTTCCATGCTAAGCGTTGTGTCCGTGAGGTTATTAAGTAGTGCTAGTTCTATTTGTGGGCCATGCCGGTTTTCAGACACGTAGGTTGCTAGATCTTTCCTAATCATTGCGTGGCCAAACGTAAAGGTAAAACGTAATATTTATTTGGTTACATATGGATCTGTATAAGCAGTTGTCGTCTTTTTCGATGCGTTTAAAAAAAAAAGGTTGTATTGTTCTGGCTTGCCTTAGTTTTCGGGTGGTTGCTGTCAGCCAGATGTTGACCGAATGACTGAGGAGTCTTTTGTTTAGTAGTTTTAAAAATTATAAAGTTGTCGGGCGCATCAAGTTGAAAGACAGCAGGATGTAACTTTATGAGCTTTCGTTTCCCAGGCTCCGATATAGTATTATTGTTTTATTATCCTTTTCTCTATACCCTATTATTAGGCAAACTAATTGTTCTTCGGTCGTTTGCTTGCTTTTAGTCGGAATTATGTTAAATTAAAAAAAACGCACTTAGTAAAATAAGGTTGGTTGGTATTGTTCCCAAGTTGAGCGATTCCTATGCGATGTGTTTTACGATTGGCTAAGTGATTAGTGATTCGTATGGTATATCAGTAAGATATGATAAATTTATTATGCGAACAATATATTATGTTATAAGTGTGTCAGGTGGCTTATTGTAGTAATGTCTTTGAAGCACACAATACTGCTAATGGATTCCTGGTTTTAGTAAGTTTCGTAAGAGACCTAAACTTGTATCGCGAGACGCAACGGGTGATTTTGTGTTACTGTGTATATTCAATTAATTTAGGTCGTGCTTATTAAGTTTGGTATGGCGTATGAGCTGGCAATGAAAGTTCGGGAACGGGCGAGTGTGCAGACCGTTGAAAATCAAACACGCTATGACATCTTGCGACAATTTATTATCAAAATAAATGCGAAAATGCTTTACATTTTATGAGATTAATAATAAATCAAAAGATTAGAAAATTCACATTTTGGAGCTACGAATTCATTGTAAAGGAAGTGACAGATAAGTAATCTTACTATACTTAAAAAAAACGTGAGACTATGTAAGGCTTATGCCTTTTAGCTTATACAGCCAATTTAATGGAATGAATAGAATAAATAATATTTCTATCGCTTCCCCTTATTCATTACATTCTTCAAACAAAAGAAAAAATAATAAGGACATCACAGTTTCAAACAGAAAATAAAACAACGTGCACATACATAAATATCACAGTTGGTAAAAAGTCTCTACATTTTTAACATTTATCCCATTTATAAAATTTTTATGCTTCATGGAACTTAAAGGCTTAGTTAATATATCTGCCATCATTTCTTGTGTTGATAAATACTTAATATCAGCAAAACCTGTATTTATCAAGTCTTTTATGTAATGGTATCTTAAATCAATATGCTTTGTTCGTTTGTGGCAATACTCTTTACATTCTAACAGCTTTTGTGCACTCTGATTATCGTTATATACTACAATAGAAGGTGATTTATCAATTATTTCGTTCAGAAAACTTTTAACAAAACGCAAGTCTTTACACACATCACAAATTGCTAAGTATTCGGCCTCCGTGCTTGATAGAGCCACACATTTTTGTTTACGGGCTTCCCAATTTATAGTGTTATTCCCAAGCTTTATTACAAATCCTGTATAGGACTTTCTGTCTACAATATCGTTAGCCCAGTCGGCGTCAGCATATGCAGTTATATTTAAGTTACCAGTCTTATAAAAACATAAGCCATAACTTAAGGTTCCCGCTAAATACCTTAAAACACGTTTTGCCGCAAGCCAATGAGACATATTAAAGCCACAACAGAACTGACTTAGCTGGCTACATACAAAAGCGATGTCAGGTCGAGTACATACAGCGAGGTACATTAGACTTCCAATTAACTCCCTATATGGGTATACATTTTCATCTAGAGAATCACCATTCGGTTTATCCAATTTATTGTTAAGCATCATAGGAGTTAAGACTGGATTACATTTTTCCATTCCAAAACGCAACAAAAGTTTCTCTATATAACCTTTTTGATTCAGAGTTAAAATACCTTTAGATTTGTTACGAGAGACATCAATACCCAAACATGTTTTCAGAATGCCCAAATCTTTAACAATAAATTCCTGTTGCAATAATTTCAACAATTTATTTTTACTTATAGAGCAATTTCCTAGAACGTCATCTACGTATAAAGCTATTATGGTTAAACTTTTATCATTCTTATTTATATAGGCTCAAGGTTCACATTTGCTTTGTTTAAAACCATTATTAGATAACAGCTGATGTACTTTTTGATTCCACATGCGACTGGCTTGCTTAAGGCCATATATACTTTTTAATAAGTAACATACTTTATTATCATCTGAATTAAAACCTTCCGGTAGTTCCATGAAGATATGCTCGTTTAAATCACTATTTAGAAACGCGGTCTCTACATCAAAATGACTGATATCTAAATCATATTCATTAGCTAAAGCGAACAAAGTTCTAAGTGTACTGTGTCTAACGACAGGGGAAAAAGTGTCACTGTAGTCGACGCCTTGCTTCTGAGAAAATCCGCGCGCTACCAAACGAGCTCTAAATCTATCCTTACCTTCGCAGTTTTGTCTGACCTTGTAGACCCACTTACATTTTATTATATTTTTATTCTGTGGTCGATCTACGAGTTTCCAGACAGAATTTTTGAGGAGAGCATTATACTCCTTCTCCATTGCACGTCGCCATTCTTCTTTGTCCGGCGACGACATAGCCTCTTTATAAGAGAGAGGCTCTATCTCGTTGTGAACCAGCAGAGAGAGATCCCAGGATAAATCATAATCTCCATACCTGAGTGGAGGCTTTCCACGAGTACTACGTACAGGGCGCGCAGCATCAGTTACCGAACCAGGATCCTGAAGGCCGGCACTAGACATTGCTTCCCCTCGACGTGACGACGGGTCATGCTCGGACGAGCTGCAGTCCAAGTCTGCATGATTTGGACTAGCAGCGGTCTCTGCTCCCTCGTCTCCAGTACAGTACTCAGAGTCCGCACCTGAAAGTATGGTAGTATCAATATCATTCTGACTAGATTCACTATTATCATTGTCACTTAAGCTAATATCACAGTCAATTGCATCATTATTTAAAATATTATTATCATCTATTTTATTATTTTGTAAAATTGTATTATTTAAGTTAGAATTCTGACTAGACACATCAACAAAGTGATTTGCAATGTTTTTATTTTTACAATGAACACAAGGATTATCATCCCTGTCCTTTAAAAACTTGTGCTCGAGAAATGTCACATTCCTAGCATAAAAAATTCGCCTTGGGTTTTGTGGATCTGTCAATCTATAGCCTTTAGTTGAATCACTGTAGCCAACAAAAATATATCTTTTAGATTTAGGGTCTAATTTGGAACGTTTCTGCTCAGGGATTAATGAGAATGCAATGCAGCCAAAAACTCTAAGGTGACTAAGGTCTATATCTGAACCAGTCCACACTTGTTCAGGCATCAGTCCAGCAAGGGCAACTGTAGGGCTTCTATTCTTTAAATAAAAGGCCGTCATGACCGCTTCTCCCCAGTATTCCTGCCTAAGACCAGATTCCTGCAGCATGCACCTTGCTTTCTCTAATAAAGTCCTATTTAGCCTCTCAGATACTCCGTTCTGCTGAGGGCAATATGGAACGGTTATTTGATGAATAATTCCTTGAGACTCAAGAAAAGATTTGAAACGATCATTACAATATTCACCGCCTCCATCAGTTCGTAGACATTTTATGTTGGCCCCGGTCTGTTTCTCAACAAGGTTTTTAAAATCAATAAAACGGGACATTACCTGATTTTTCTCTTGTAGAAGGTACACCCAACTCTTCCTACTGTAGTCATCTGTCAAGGTCAGCATGTACTTCGCACCGCCCCAACTTTTAATCGGCATCGGTCCACAGATGTCGGAGTGAATGAGCTCTAATCTACTAGTAGCACGCTTGGTTTCACCAGAGGGATAAGCTTTTGAGACTTGCTTGCCCTTCAAACAAGCCACGCACCCAGTAAGCTCGTGTTCTTCATCCTGAAACATAAGAGCTTTCTTTTGTCGCAATGTGCACATACCTCCATAACTCATGTGTCCCAGCCGCTTGTGCCAGAGCTCTGCTGACACTAACATTGCACTCTGTTTCTCCTGAACTCTATTCTTCAGGAGACCTGAAGAGCACCCAATTGGCTGCGAAGTATTACCTGCAGGTGTGATGCTATCCAGCTTGTAAACACCATTGATATCAGCTGCATGACCATATACCATACCTGTGACCTTACAGTCCCTATCTTTATAAAAGTGACACCCTTTCTTGTCAAAAACAAGTACATAACCAGATTTGATTAGCCTACTAACGGAAAGTAAATTGGTAGCTAATTTAGGAACGAGCATAGCTTCTATTTCTATATTAGAACAAGGAATAATAAATTTACCTGATCCCTCACTATCCAGGTACCTACGTATTATTAGCAATACAAACATGACTCTTCTTATTATTAAAATTTTGAAACATATTCTTATTATTTATCATATGACTGCTACACCCACTGTCAACTATGAAGTCAGTTTGTGTCACTGAATAGGCACAATCAGTCGCAATTGTAGCTTTCTCAGTCTTCTCTTTCTTCTGCTTCCTGAGCTAAAAGCATCTGTTACTTTTAGCTCAGGAAGCAGAAGAAAGAGAAGACTGTTACCATCGTGAAGGACTTAATCAGACTGATTTAAGAATTTTTACGGATGGATCAAAGACAAACACAGGTACTGGCTCCGGGGTATTCTCAGAGGACCTGAATATTAACATCTCCCGTCCACTCGGTGAGTATAATACTGTCTTCCAGGCTGAATGCATGGGCATAATCCTGGCTATGGAGGCTATCAAAGACAGGAAGATAGCCGAACAGTCAATTAGGATACTATCAGACAGTCGAGCTGTACTCATGGCTCTAGACAGCAATACAATGAACTCAGGACTCATATACAACTGCTACTGTGCTATAATGAAGGTATGTAGCAACAACAACAATATCACTCTACAATGGATCAAAGGACACAGTGGATCCAGAGGTAATGACGCAGCTGACGAACTTGCTAAAAGGGGGTCCGACGCCGGAGCTATTGGTCCGGAACCGATAGTACCGGTGCCTTTTAACGGGCTTCGATCTCTGCTAAGACTGCAAACCAAGGTACAAGGTAACGACAATTGGCGGAACCAGAAGGGATGCCGACAATCAAAGGAAGCCTTACCTGCAATCAATACACGTCTCTCCCGCAAGCTCTTCCAGCTAAAGAAGACTCAACTTCGAGCGGTTACGAGCGTAATAACAGGGCATGGTATGTTCAACAAACACCTATACACTCTAGGTATCACCGACAGTCCTTTATGCAGAGCATGCATGGAGGAGGAAGAGACGGCCGCCCACGTCGTGTTGAACTGCAAGGAGGTGGCCAACTACCGGGCCAAACACCTGGGCACACCCGGGTCCCTCCCGGAGGTTGTGGAGGATCCTAAGGGACTTCTGCAATTTCTGGAGGAGCTAGGGTGGCTAGACTGACAGCCATCCTAATAAACAAAAGTCACGCAAAATAGGCGCATGTTGACGTCGAGTTGCGGAAACCAGCCCGTCTTACAATTACAAGCATCTGTTACGAACATGTCCACTTTTTCCACAAAAACTGCAAATTATTTTCTTTTTGGCAAAATAGGCATTATCTGTCGAAGATGTATGTTCATTGCCATTCTTCCGCATTTCTTCTTGCAGTAGGCGTGTCCTAACAAGCTCGCTTGAAAGAGATGTAGTACTGATGCATGCAGTTTCCAAATTGCTGACCAAAACATCGTATTCGCTTGGAAGACCAGATAATAAAATCTCTGCTACCTCGTCGTCTTCGATGCTCCGTCCTATATCTGCTAACTGTGACACTAGGGTCATAACAGCATTGATATATTCTTGCATGTTAGAATAATTTTTGTATTCTATATGGTGAAGTTGCCGGAGTAAGAGTACTCGCCTGTATAGTCCACGATCCTCGAATACCTTGGCTAAGTTCTTCCAAGCCTCACTGGCAGTTTTGGCGTCGCGAACATACTGGAACAAGGCAGGCTCCACACTAAGACAAATCCTTGCTAATGCTCTCTGGTCACGTTGAGTGTCTGTAGTAGCTGATTGACCCGTTGATTCCACACAGCTCCAAATATTTTCTAAGGTTAATAGCATGCGCATCGAGAACTTCCAAGACACATAGTTTGACGAACCACGTAATTTCTCAATTGATATAGGCCCGGCGCCGTTGCCCGGTTGAGGGGCCGGCTGCTCAGCACCAGATGACGATGACGTCGGCATTTCGTCAATAGCGTGATAATCCGCACACTCTCTTCCTCTGCCCTTTGTTCCGATTGTATTCTATATTATGTATTCACTGGACACAGAACCTATTAAGTTTGGTATGGCGTATGAGTAAAGTTCGGGAACGGGCGAGTGTGCAGACCGTTGAAAATCAAACACGCTATGACATCTTGCGACAATTTATTATCAAAATAAATGCGAAAATGCTTTACATTTTATGAGATTAATAATAAATCAAAAGATTAGAAAATTCACATTTTGAAGCTACGAATTCATTGTAAAGGAAATGACAGATAAGTAATCTTACTATACTTAAAAAAACGTGAGACTATGTAAGGCTTATGCCTTTTAGCTTATACAGCCAATTTAATGGAATGAATAGAATAAATAATATTTCTATCAGTGCTGTCCGAGTCCATCACCACAGCTGGGCCACAATCGAAATTTTAATGTTTGACTATGCCAAGAATTTCTCAAAATTTGTCGTATACGATTGGCAAAGAAAACAGAATTTCTCGGGGCCGCGTTTTAAAGTTATCGGGGGTTGTTTGGGGCCCAGCTGTGGTGATGGACTCGTGCTGTCCAACGCGCGTGAAATTGCAAATGAAAGTGTCTATGGCGAGCTCCTTTATTTAGGCGTTAATTGAGTGAATCACTAGCTGCCGTTCTACGTACTTCCCTAGTACCCTAGATTTTCAAGCTGGAGTAAGGTGTAGATAGGGTAAGTTAAGAGGTAACCACCTATCCGGATTGTTAAGCTAGGTTTAATGCTGTAGGTAGGGTTGCCAACTATACTGTTTTAAACAGTATTATACTGTTTTGCACTACAATACTTTATACTGTTGAATAAAAATAAAGTATAGAAAAATACTGTTTTCAACATCAAAGGTCTTTTTACCAGGCCATATATTCCAAAAAAAAACTTACATTTTTTATTGATAAAGCTATACTGTATCTTGAAAATGGTTTGATTGAAAGACACCAACTGGCGGTGTTTAATAAGCTGTTTTTCATTAAAGTCTTTGGTCACATTTGACCCAACTGAAAAATTTGCATAGACTTACTAGTGATATGAATGCATTATATTCAGAATTAATAAACTTCAAATTAATTGAAAAAGTTTTACAAGAAAAACATTTTATAGAAATGAGAAGCGACCAAAATTGGTGCAATTTGTTATCATTGTCAAACACAAACACTAACCAAGAATTTGTAAATATAAAAAAAAATATCTCATACCTATATTCTGTCCCTGCTACTTCAGCTTTCACCAAAAGAGTTTTTTCAGTCAATAATAAACATCATTTTTAAAACAAAGCCATGTTAAATCTAATTAAAAATTAACTCTTAATATATTTTAATTATAATTTTGACTGTATTGAAGCGATAAAAGTTTAAAAAATACAACAAGTTAATAAAATATGCAAAAAGTTCAAAAAAATATTTATTTAAGTAAAAAAATAAAAAATACTGTTTTATTTTATCTCATACTGTTTTTTATACCTTCACCTACCGTAATATACTTTATTTCATGAAAAAAAAGTTGGCAACCCTAGCTGTAGGTCCTACAAGTTGCAATAATAATTATGTCGGTTAGATCGGCGCCTTGTGAGTTGATGCTGGAAAAAAAATATTATATCCAAAAGGCTGCTGGAACGGATCGCCTTGTGAGTTGATGCTGGAAAAAAATTATACCTTTTGGCTAGAAATGTTTTACAATGGAACGAGCTCATCGGGTTCTCCGCCTTCCTCAAGATGTTGCGCGTGTAACGCTCTGTTCTTAGCTCAAGTTTCTGTGTCTTGGTCGTCGTTAATAACTCAGTGTCAACTACACTGGATGTGTGGATGACGCACGTGATAGCAACGCCACACCACCGGCGTGCGTTTAAATATAGTTAATCGTAAGCGTATAGAAATAAGGTTGTAGTTCAAGTAAGTAGTTGTCTAAGGTTGACTTAAGTCCTTTGTTATTTGTCATTGATATGGTAGAACTAAGATGTACTCATAGGTTTAACAAAACAGTCTGAATTAGAGAGCGATTAGAACTGACGCGTGACGTTTTATTTCGAATTATAATTTACCCCTTCTATCATCAGAAGTGGGATTCGCGCACCACAATTTAAAAATAAAATATAAGTAAGGACAATAATAAAAGTTTAAGTGGACAATAAATTTTATAGTTTGTAAAAATGAGTGATAAAAATAGAAAAAGAAAGAATAACAATCGTGATAGTGTAGTGACTGAAGTGAATGAACTAGAAACACAACCATTTTTTAACTCTACAAGTAAAGCTATTGCATTGCCAACTTTTAACCCTACTATCGGAGCTATCGAGGCCCATGAATGGTGCAGTGAAGTGCAAGCTTTAGCAAATAGACACAAATGGGATGATGTTGAAACAATCGCAAGGTGTGTACCGTTTCTGGCGGGACCAGCAAAAGATCTTTACAAGGAGTGGACCCCAGTTAATCGGACCTGGCCAGCACTTAAGGAAGATTTGACCACCACTTTTCCAAAATGTAGAGACTTGCACAGAGACTTCAAGATTGCTGCAAATATGAGAAGTGATCAATACTCTACAGTGTCGATTTATGCTGCAAAGAAACATCGAATTCTGAAACAGTTGAGACTTAAATTTGAAGAAAGTGAGATAATTGAGCTGATTACGGGAGGCATCACCGATCCTCATGCAAAATCAATTGCGAGTAGTGCCATTACAATCCCAATGCTCTATGAGAAGTTAGCTCGTTATATCCCAACTTTTCCAACAATTAATACAAACACAGAAAAAAACAGCGAAGACAATTCTGAATCATTTTATGATTCAAAAGGTTTTAAACGACCGAGAATTATGCGAGAATTGAAGCGGTGTCATCGATGCAATCGAATTGGACATCTTTTACGTGAATGCCGAACGAGTGTGGACAAGCTGCCAAATAAAGCAATTACGCAGAGTACCGACATAAGCGATGGACCTTCAACAAATAGACAAGACGTGAAAATGAAATCTGAGAACTGTACATTTTGCCACAAGAGAGGCCACAATACGGAACAGTGCTGGACAAAACAACGAATGGATAAACGAACCAAAGATATCAACTCTGTTTCCAACGGACGGGTATGTACCACTCCTATTATAGTAAATGGAAAACTCATATATGTTCTAATTGACAGCGGAGCATCGTGTTCTTTGATAAAAGAATCATTAGCGAAATCTTTGGGTGTACACCGGCAGCCTTCGCATATTTACCTTTGTGGACTTTCCAATGAGATACTAACTTCTACGGAAAAAATTACTGTCATAATCCAGTTAGAAAATGTCTCATTAGAAACTGACTTATATTGTGCAAGACAAAGAAATACGGTACGACGCAATAGTAGGCAGAGACGCTATAACTTCAACCGATATAATGTTCATAACTTCCTGCAAAGGTACTACAATTGTTCGACGCTCCCAGTTCCAGAAATATGAAACTGTTTATAACTTGGAGGACGCTATACAAAACTGTGTTAGTCACGTTCCTGTACAAGCTCAAGCTCAGTTACGAGAACTGTTGATAAAGTACTCTGGACTTATTGCTTCGAAGAACAAAATCCGTGAAATCAAAACAGGCAGCATGGAAATTAGAACCACGACTTGTGAACCAATTGTTTACCATCCATACCGTTTGTCGGCATCTGAACGTTCTAAAGTACAAGAAATAATAACCGAGCTCCTTAATAATAATATTATACGAGAGTCCACTTCACCTTACGCGTCGCCTATAATATTAGTAAAGAAAAAGGACTCAAGCGACAGATTGTGCGTAGATTATCGTGCACTGAATCGTGTTACTGTAAAGGATAGATATCCGTTACCTCTGATTGACGATCAGTTGGACAGATTGGGAAAAGCGCGATTTTACACTGTTCTTGACATGGCTTCCGGTTTTCATGGTATACCTATCAAAGGAAAAGATTCAATTGAGAAAACTGCCTTCGTCACACCGGACGGACACTATGAGTGGATGAGAGTTCCTTTTGGCTTTTGTAACGGACCCAGTACCTTTCAAAGGGCCGCCAATACTGCGCTCAAAGGGTTGAAAGATGACATCGCCCTCTCATACATTGATGACGTAATAATACCTTCCATGACCATAGAGCAAGGCCTAGAACGTCTAGACTTAGTTCTCAAAGCATTAGATGATGCTGGATTTACTTTAAACTTGAAAAAGTGCAAATTCTTGCAAGAGGAAATTGAGTATTTGGGTCGAGTTGTATCTAAAGATGGAATTCGTCCTGGAAATGCAAAGATTGAAGCTTTAAAAAATGCTCCAGTACCAACAAATGTAAAAAAAGTTAGACAATTGATGGGCTTAGCTGGTTACTTCCGTAAATATATACCAGAGTTTGTGACAAAAACAGCATGTATTACCAATCTGCTGAGAAAGGATATAAAATTCAACTGGACCGAAGAATGTGAAATATCACGAAAGTACTTGATAGAAAAATTAACTAGCCAACCATTGTTGGTAGTCTTTGATCCTGACCGTGAAACAGAATTGCATTCAGATGCAAGCAGCCTAGGATTTGGGGCAATACTATTTCAAAGACATGACAAAGATCTACGGGTGGTATCATATTATAGCAAAAAGGCTTCCCCGGAAGAATCTAAATATCACAGCTATGAACTCGAGACACTTGCAATCGTATATGCTTTAAAATACTTCCGAGTGTACTTATTAGGCATCAAGTTCAAGCTAGTTACAGACTGCAATGCTGTTAAAGCGACATCAAAGAAAAGAGACTTATTGCCAAAAGTAGCGAGATGGTGGGCATACATACAAGATTTTAATTTTGATATAGAGTACAGGAAAGGCAGTAGCATACAGCATGTAGACTTTCTGAGTAGAAATCCAGTAACTGAGAAGGACCAATCAAGATCAAGAGTTGACACAGAAAATGTTCTAATAAATGATCAAGTGACATGGCTGGAAGCCACACAAAAGGGAGATCCAGAAACAATGGATTTAATGAGACGAGTACAAGAAAACCCTGATGAACTGAAAGAATATACGATAAAAGATGGAATATTGATGAGAAAAAATGAGAATATAACACGGTATTATGTACCGTCTTCGATGAGATTTAACCTTACTCGACTGTATCACGATGAACAATGCCACATCGGCGTAGACAAAACAATAGAATCATTGAAAGCCAAATATTGGTTTCCTAAAATGACATCTTTCGTGAGAAAATATATCGGCCACTGTATCACCTGTTTATCTGCAAAACGCCCAAGTGGACCAAAACAAGGATTACTACACCCAATAGAAAAACTACCAATCCCTTTTCACACAGTACACGCTGACTGTACAGGTCCATTCGGTACATCGAATGATCTTTATAGATACATATTATTACTCGTGGATGCCTATACCAAATTCATTATATTGGTTCCACTGGAGAGCCTCACGAGCTCGCAACTTGTCAAAGCCTTAGAACCACAACTCAGCTTGTTTGGAACCACAAAAAGAATCATTACTGATAAAGGAACAAATTTTTCAAGCAGAGAAACAAAAGAACTTCTCAAAAGAATGGACATTGAAGTACATTATATAGCAACCGGCGCCAGCAGAGCAAATGGCCAAGCTGAAAGATACGTTGCTACAGTTTTAAACTTACTGGCTTGCGAAGTAGAAAAAGGATCAGAATGGTCGAGCGTTCTATGGAAATTACAATTAACACTTAACACAACGTTACAAAAAAGCATCGGTTGCACACCGATAGAATTCGGAAGTACCTGCTTTGAGGCGATTAAGTGCCAATTTACCTGATATTGAGTCAGCTGTTGATGTTCATCAATTACGAGTTACAGCAGAGGAAAGACTCAGAAATAATGCATTGAAATCAAAGCAAAGGTTTGATAAATTGCGAAGAAACAACTTGCAATTGAAAGAAGGCGACATTGTTTACGTTCAGCAACAACGAACCCGCTTGAGCAAACTAGACCCACGTTATAAAGGGCCATTTTTAATTATCAAGAGCTTGCCTAAAGATAGGTACAAAGTCAGAAATGTACAAAAAAAGACAATACAGATTGTACCCAAAGATAGAATCAGGCTTTGGCACAGAGAAGCTGGCGAAAATGTTGGGACCGTGATAGCCCAATAGATAAGGTAAAGCCCAATAGATAAGGTAAATTAAAAAAAAAGAAAAAAAAAATATAAAGTGTAGCGCGAGCGGCTGACACAGTGCGCTAGGACCGCAACAAAAAAAAAATAAAAAAATATATATATATAAAGTGTAGCGCGAGCGGCTGATACAGTGCGCTAGGACCGCATAAAAAATACTATTAATAAACAAAGCGTAAGCGACTATTCGAAATAGTGCGCTGGGATCGCAGTTCAGTAACAATAAAATAATTAAGTGGCGTAAGCAACTTACAAAATATGTAAGTGTGCCAGAATCGCAAAACAAAAATAATACTCAAATGTAAAAAAAGGTGCTGAGGGAACTGCACCTGGCAGTTCAACAAAAAAATGTACTTCAGTAGGGTCGTAGACCGCGCCTGAATTATGACAAAAAAGCACTTATGAATCGGGTCGTTGACCGAGCCAAATAATAATATGACAAAAGAAGTGTCCCTCAGATACTTCTAAATATGTTTTGTATGCATTTGTTTTAATATTTTTCTGTTTTCAGGTAAAATAGAGACAAGCTTTGAGAGCAAAGCTTGGGGCAGGAAGGCCGTGATAGCCACGCCACACCACCGGCGTGCGTTTAAATATAGTTAATCGTAAGCGTATAGAAATAAGGTTGTAGTTCAAGTAAGTAGTTGTCTAAGGTTGACTTAAGTTCTTTGTTATTTGTCATTGATATGGTAGAACTAAGATGTACTCATAGGTTTAACAAAACAGTCTGAATTAGAGAGCGATTAGAACTGACGCGTGACGTTTTATTTTGAATTATAATTTACCCCTTCTATCACACGCGATGCGCGACGTAGGTATTGCCGAGTGGAACCGGAATGCACTGATATTATTATATGGGGTACAAAAGGCACTAGTCGCGATATAGTTTAGTGAGTCATGAGTTATTCTATAGAGGCTAGATAAAACTAAGAACTTTTCAATATGATCTATCGCTTAAGTCACAGTATTAAAACGCAAACGGTACGCAGTATAACAATAGCCGACCGAACTTGGGAACAAAGGCGCGGGCGCGGGTGTCGTAAACTTCGTTAACGTTTGGGATAACAGGAGAGCACGTGCAGGGACGTCCGCCCTCGACCGCTTGCCAAACAAGACTCCTAGTAAGTATAACTAGGAAAATGAGGCATTCGGAAAAATAAGAATAAGTAAAATTGAGTTTTTACATAAATAAGAATCCGTCCCGATCCTAATATGCAAAATTACACACGTGAAAAATTAAGAATTAGGAACTGGTCGCCGACTCCGTTTGGCGTCGGACTTCGGTAGGAGGGTGGTCGCGAACCAGACGGCCCTTTACAGAGCCTACCACACCACATGAGACCATAGGACGACACCTCAGATTCAGAAAAAATGAAGTGTCGTTGCCTGGGATGGATTACTAGGAGGCAGGTCTCATTTGTGTTTCCTTAGTCGCCTCTTACGACATCCACGGAAAGAGATGGGGTGGTCTTATTCTCAACCGATCACCACGCGGTTAGTAAATAAATAAATAAACTTCACATTAGTAAGGTGGAATGTCGGGGTTGAAGGTTGTAAAATAAAACAAGACGCGTGGTTTAATCACATCGTTTATTATATGTAGGTAGTGTAACTTAACTGATGTTGGACGCGTGTCGCGCGGTGCAGCGCTATAGTATAGTAGTCTATAGTCTATACTACAGTGTATAGTGCAGTGCAAAGGCAGGCAGTACGTAGTACGCACTACTCACTACGCACTGCGCCTGTACTACACCGAGTACAAGTAGTGCTAGTACACACGGCGAGCGCTGCACGCGCGGCTGTTCTCAGTACGAGTCAGAAATATAGTGTTCATTGTTTAATTACAATTTCCAAAACTATACAGGACATTTATAAACATTTGGCATAGACGACTCGTCTACTGAATACATTTTTAGAACTAAATAAAAAAACAACTCTTATGGTAATTCCAAGTGTGTTTTCGAAGGCTTTTATTGTTTTCGTGGTATCCGATCCCGAGGTTCTTTTAGGCACTATAAATCATCTCTAGTGAAACAAATAACCATTTCTATTCAGAGTATTGACCGGCGACGTGGTGTCACGTCACAACCCCCCCCCCCTCCCTCCACTCCGCACCCACTACCCCTCCTCATCAGTGTAACACGTTAAGACTAGTATAAATTTATTCCCGAAAGCTTCGGGTTATTCGTAAACTACAACATCAAATATTCTGATTATATCATTTCACTATTTCTATTTCGTCAATGGTTACGTGAGCATACATTATTTTACAGCAACTCAGAGTGTGTAAGACATAAAGCACATAGCATAACGTTTGTTCAAAATTCCTTGTTTTTCTTTGGAACTATTTACAATCATCATTATAATAATATACACGATCGGTTATTTTAACATTGGGGGTCCGAGTTGAGGCTTCGAGTGGCGGCAGCCAAGTACTTCAACGAGCAAATACATCTAAACGTAAACATATCCCACCGACCGGCGAGCAATCGAAACCCCCCCCCCCCCCTCCCGACCCCGCTCAACAATACAACAACACGCCGGCGCTATCACAATACAACACAGTGCGGCAGCTAATATATTCATCAGGTGCTTCCAAATTCACATACTTAGGTGATATCTTGGGAATTATTAATTTTCCTAGTAATCAAAACAGACAAGAAATTTAAGAAATTTTTCCAAACAAATATATGAATAAAAAATAATAATAACTAGTATGCAACTGTAAACATACCGCATTTCGTTTTCGATTTTCCATACCGTATGACACTACAGTTGTAATGACAGTAGGTAAGTGAATGACTTAATACCGTTTAATGAAATCAAATAAATAAATATGTTTTAAAATTTCTGTCTCTTAGTTTTTGTTGTAGAAAAGATATTGATTCCCACCAATGTCCGCATATTTGGAAGCACTGTATCAATATACATGTATATTTTTATGTTAGTACAATGCGGCAAAAGTACGGATTAGCGACTTCATAGTGGAACGGGGTCACATCTTTATGTAACAATCGAAGAACAAATTTTTTAACCAAATTTATTTTCACCAACGTTACATTGTTTCTGATGCTTTCCGTTAGAAGGTGCTTGCTGTTACAAAAACAAATGTTTTTCTCGGTTGTTCTTGTGTTAGGTTCCTTAATTTTAGTAATGTACTTAAATTTTAAACAAGTAATTAATGTTCCCAGTCTTAGTTAGATACAATATTAACCCCAATTTATAATATGGAAAGCGGTACTTGGTTCAACAAAATATTCCGAAGTGTTGCCCGAGCCCTGACGCTCGCGTGTCCTTGCATCTCTGACGGATGAGTGAGCCTGTCATTTTATGTGTGTTTAATATTTAATATTTTCTCATCTGTATTGTGATTTACGCGACACATTCAAGGCACACTTCTCGTATGATGGTGCTTGTTACAATATTACGTCGACACACAAATACATTTTAATTCGACCCAGCCACCCATAACGTTCACGATTGCTATAGATATTGTTTGGCTACACCAATATATTTATCTCATCAGCCTATTTCAGTCCGAACATTGATTTTGAAATTTGTGATTATTTATGACTCGATTACAAATTTGACTAACGCGTTCAATGTATTGATATAAAAAAAAACACGTCAAAATTAATAAATTCTCATCGGTAATAAATAATCGAGTAATGAGCAATATTTTCTGTTTGACTTTTTATTTTGATATTAGGTATGTGGTCGTAGCTATTAGTAGTGGTGACGGATGGAGCACTAGTTGGGCGCAGTTAGTATTCTGTCGCATTGTACAGTGGCGTGGCGTGGCGTGCAGCCGGGCCGGCGCAGGTCCGTTCCGTTTCCCTCATAAACCGCGTCATGTTTGATACACCTCATAAATTAATCTTATACCGATATCACTCTAACAATAAATATTTTTTCAGTCTTTGGTTCCATTCCAGTACATTAAATGCTCCTCATTCACAGTAAATACGTTTTGTTCGTTAGTTACATAATGACAAATCGCGCCGCCGCCGCGCTTTAAATACACTAAGACTAGCGAGATCCTGTGAGGATCGTGTTAAATCATTTTATTTATTGCACATTCGTTTTCCATAATCACAGATGAATATTCAATATATTGAGATCCACTAACGTAAGACGCCAGGAAACTCCCCCCGCCCCGCCCGGCCGCGCCCCGCGACCCCCGCCCGCAGTTACGTTATATTATAGCTTTATTCGATTACGACATACATTCTGCTCTCTAAATGATTTCATATTATACTCAGTTTGTAATGAGAAGTATAATTTAAAAAAATATATATTAAACTAAAAAGCCATTCGAGGATGAACATAAATAAAAATACAACCAATATTTATAGTTAACACTTTGTGTTTTTGGTTCTTGATAGAACTCCATAATAAATATAATGAAACACATGATTTTACACTAGTTCCACTGAGTTTATTAAACTGAAACTTATCTGCGGCCGGTTTCGAAGTGACATCATTTTCAAGTATTCGTAGGATAAAAAACCTAGGTAATATTTAGTAGTGAGAATTTGTGTCAAACAGGGATATGATAGGGGCGGGGCGTATCCTAGTACAAACATTTGATTCGACAGCACAGCGGCGGGAGCGGAATTTTGAACAACGTGCTTATGCGAAAAAGAACCTCTTATTGTAAACAATGACACTAAATATGCAACACAATTCGGTTCGATAACTTGATATGTTCCTCGCTCATCGATCGCAAGCCGTGACGGAGATGTACATACAACTATCGCAGTACTGATACCTGACGATTATATAATTTACTTATGTATTTTTTCTTAGACTTAATAAAAGCAATAAAACAATTTTCTAAATGCTGCTAAAGAAAAGAGGATCAGTCAGTCTCTCATGAATACATGAAACAATTTGAACGTAAAATCAAACCTTTAGGATGTTACTAGTAGGTAATGGTATAGCGAAAAGTAAGTGAGGAGACGCGCGGCTGAAGGGCTCACTCCGACAGTATCTCTGCAAACAAACAAACACACCATTTTTAACCCCCGACGCAAAAAGAGAGGGGTGTTATAAGTTTAACGTGCCTGTCTGTGTATCTGTGTATCCGTCTGTGGTATCGTAGCTCCCAAACTGATCAACCGATTTTCGTTTAGTTTTTTTTTGTAATTTTATCCCGAGTGTTCTTAGCCATGTTTCATGAAAATCTGTTTAGCCGTTTAAAGATGTCGGTGGTGATTCAAAATTGTTAATTTAAGGCGAGTACAGCACCTAAATTACGATTTTATGAAGCGTAGATAAGCATGACGCACTGCATTAAATCGGAAAAAAAAGGACATAAACTAGATAAATAGTTTGCTGAAAACATGATTCAGCACTTTTGGTTCGATAGAAAAAGCTCACAAAGTCACCTCTAAATACGCAATATTGTGTATCTTTTAAGCTGTAAAAATGATAGTAAAATGCACACAGGAACTTGAATTTGCTATCAAAATGTTCATGATTGAACACTCTCGATAAGTAGTTAACGCATTTTTCGATTTAAGCTGTTACCTTTCCATTAATCTCATTTTTCTAACTTTCGAACATGTTTTTACGCACGCACGCTTTCATAGTCCGTAAACTTCGTGTATCGACACTGTTCGCACTGCCGGCCCAGGCCTGTTGAGAGACGGAGATGGCACTATTCCTATGTGTGCTGCCTTTATCGGGTGCTGTAGTCGCCTTAAGTGTTATATTAAATGTAGTCGCTGTCGTCTCCGTGTCCCACTGCGTATGGCGGGGGCTGTAGTTGTGGCGGCGGGCACATTCGTGCAGCGTGACCACTTTTAGTAGTTTTCTACTTTTTTGGTAGATTTGGGGTAAAGTAAATGACAATTTAGTAGTCTAAAATCGTTTAGTAGATTTTAGTAGAAAATTGAAATTAAAGAACATTCGGAAAAATGGTCATCAAAATGCAAGTATCCAGGCCAAAAAAAAAACTGCGAATCTGGCAACACTAAAAGGTAAGCAGTATTGACCAGGGAATTTCCCGTAACTTAGAAAAGTTTTATATCGGTCTCTTTTCTGTATACGATGTTATGATATCGCTAGCTCTGTCATTTGATTCAGTAAGGCTATTAGTTTAGTTCATTTCTTAGTCGGAATTCATTTTGGATATTAAGATTCATAGTTTAAATCATGAAAAGAAAGTACGAACAGCAATATCGTTTGAAAAAGTGAGCAGTTTTGCGACACAAATGCTTTGTCTTCAAGTATCGAATGCTAAATGTGAACGCATTCTTTCAGCAATAAACAAAATAAAAACAGAAGATAGGAACAGATTGTTCGCATTTCAAACCTGAAGCCTCCATGATAAATATCATGAAAAGTGACAAAGAGCTATATAAAAATATTAAAAAAGAGGATGATTAAGAAAATTAAACACAAAATTAACACAAAAGAAAATTAAACACTAAATTTTGTTTTATTTTACTTTAAAATGCTTTAATTATTTTTGGTAGAATTTAAAACAGGATCTAGTAGATTTTGGTAGATTTTAGAAACATTTTTGGTAGATCTGGTGATAAAAAAGTGGTCACACTGCATTCGTGTTCAATAGGTCGAGTTAGTCTAAACACACACAGTGCTAAGACGTGTTACGCTTTGCGTCTAGGCGACCTAATTGTTTTACTAATTTCGAATTTAGCCACCGGTCTGATTTTGATTTTAGTGTTAATTTTTGAAGTGTTAAATACAGTCGTTGCACTTTTTGTGTTTTAGGTGGCGAATTTTTGGGACGTGAATGTTTCATGTAAGCGTGTAATCGATGTACTTTTTTCGAGAGGATTATATGAAACTTTCATGGTTTTCGAAGTCAATCGGCATAAAATGTATTCATTTTATTTCTTGAAATTATGTCCTCAAGAATATCGTATGTTAGAGTATTGAACTAATAGGTACGTAGTCTTTGGCAAATTTTAAGTCTAATCAATTTTCTCGTCAAACGTATACAGAGTGTAAATCTGCAAGGTTGCCATATTGCAAGGAGCAAATATAAAGCTGATATAGAATTGAAATCAATAAGAATATATATTTTTTATCGACGACATGCGCGCACATAATTAATTCATCGAAACTCATGCACATACTAAAATAGCATGGCGCAGAGGTGTGGCAACGGCTGCGCACCGTTTGGCAACAATGTATGTACTGAGCTCCCCGCAGAGCGGTCGGCCCGCTGTGGGACTCGCTTAATCAAATCAATCAGTGCTAGTCCGTCGTCCGTGCGGAATCTTGAATCTTGAATCTATATTTTCGTATTTTACAAAAAGTCAAATTCATGTTTCATCAGCGCGTTCGCCAGCGGGGAGGGCTAAAATACTCATTTTAGTCATTTTTAAGTGATTGTAAGTGATTTTCAAACAAAGGCACCATTTATCAAAAGTCGCGGTAGGTTTGACGGGTTTGTTAACATTTTTGTTCAAAACAGCAAAGCCGGCATAGAAGTAGGAAGGGAAGTCTGAATTGTTTAATGTTTGTTTCGTTGCTATCTCACTCGAATACGCCATGTGCGATAATGTTGGGGTATTCTCAGGACACTACATTTTTTATTCCAGCCTAGGTGAGTTATTCTCTAGAGCTCAAAACAAGGTCTTGTTTTTTTCGTTTATAATTTAATGTTCCGTTTTCGGTATTATCGAATAAAGTTGGTACCATACAATACTATTCCATCATTGAATATGGCAACCTTGCAGATTAACACGCTGTTTATGATAATAAATAATAAATAAATAAATCTTTAGTTAGCCCAGTTGGCAATGAGCCAGACTTGTAATACGAAGGTCGCGGGTTCAAATCCTAGTGTGGGCCTGTACCACTAAATTAGTCTTTTCGGATTTATTACTTGCTCAACGGTGAAGGAAAACATCGTGATGAAACCCGCCCGTCCAAGAAAATTTATTTTCGAAAGACGAGCGGTCCACCAACCCCCATTGGGCCAGCGTGGTGGACTATGGCCTAAATCCCCTTCGTGTATCGAAGGGAGGCCCGTGCCCCTCGGTGGGGACGTATAATGGACTGGTGAAAAAAAAAACTTTATTTCCTTTACAATCGGTTCTTAAAAACTAGTGGCAGGTGCCACCCATTAAGGCGGTTGCTGAGGTGTCATTTTCGTACAACACGTTTCACCAATACACGCCGGACTGAAACTACATTAGATTCTCCAAACTACTTTGAAAAATTGTTTAAAAGATCTAGTTTTCGGCAAACGAATAAAATTATTAATAAATCAAACCATTTTTAAATTATAAGTCTTCGACATTATTAACATTTTTGCCTATGTGTGCGTTACATTTACACAAACTGACCGATACATCGATAGGAAATTTTTCCCGCCATACATAAATTGGCCGTTCTGAGACGTGATACTGTTTAACTTTCTCTAATAAAAAATAGTGTAAAAGGAGTCGTGTTATTTTAATTAAAGGACTTGGCTTAATGACTGCCCCAGCAGTGTATATACATTTCATAATAATACGAGTCATTAAATTATTCATTCATTAATTATTCCGAAGGTATTAATCGTATAGAACTTTCAGGAACTAATTGATTAATTAAAAGTATTTTATTCTAACTTATCATCTGTTCTAGAACACGGAAATCACTTAAATAGTGCTGTTCCTTACCTTCAAAAATATACAATCGACCATTCTCGATTCACCTGTGTCTACCTGCGTGAAGGAAAGATCGAGGTATCTAGTATTGCCTACCTATTCGCTATCATATGTGCACGATAGTAGCGCCACCTAGCATGCACAACTAATCGGGATTATGCCAAATAATGACATATCATTATTTTATTGCTTTCTATTATCACTATCACTATCATCACTACATAGTATAAAACAAAGTCGCTTCCCGCTGTCTGTCTGTCCCTATGTATGTTTAGATCTTAAAAACTACGCAACGGATTTTGATGCGGTTTTTTTAATAGATAGAGTAATTCAAGAGGAAGGTTTATATGTATAATACATGCATAATATAGTAGAGAAACACTGATAATTTTAGAAGTTTCTAATGTGATGTCGTAAATAAACACATTTTTTACGCTTATGTACTACAGTATTATACATCTTAAAAAAATCTACAAATAAGTCCGCAATAGTATATAAGGTCCTAATTTATTAGTCACTTTCCTTTTAACACGTTATTGTGTAGGTCAAAATATATCATTTGAGTCAAAAAACAAAAGCATAATATTAAATTTAAAAGTTCTTGAAAATTTTTGTTAAGATATTTTTTCATTACTATGTTGAATAAACCCATCCATTCAAACGTAAATAATAATAGCAGTAGTAAAGCGGGCGAGCGGGGAATGGACGGCTATAATCGAAAGAGAACCATTCCTTTATCTTTAAATGGAAAATTCATTTTTTATTTTTTTTACAAAATTTAATTTTCAGATAATTCATTTTTATGTTGTTTTTTGGAATACTATCAACCTATACAATAACGCCTTAGAAGGTAAGTGACTAATAAATTAATACCTTATATATCTATCTCTTAGGGATAACCCACAATAACCATTTTTTATCCTTTACTTTTTACGAGAAATAATGACTACTTTACGAAGCGATTTTAAGCAATACAGCATTAATCCTTATCCAATCAAGTACTTTGAATAAATTGTGCATAGCCCTATACAGCATGTACACACATCAAAAAAAGTTTGCGATCACTTGGAAAAGTGCTAATATTTTTTATAGTAGAAGAATAAAACTTAATCACTTTTTATCTTTTGATTCCTTATTTAAAAATATGAAATTTAAATATAAAATAATTTCGTAATTCAAATGTTTTTTCATTTAAAAAGACAATCAACCCTTGCTTGCTTTCATTCAGAAATCTGACATAGTCGCAACTTATCAATATTTTCAATTTATTCAAAAAAAAATAAGTTGGTAACGATGCCGAGAGGATTAACTGCAGTTTTACGAGCCAGAATTCTAACTTTAAGTGGAGAAGGCTATTCCACGAGGGAAATATCACGCAGAGTTCATGTATCCCAATCCTGCGTGGTGACCACGTTGGAGAGGTATCAGGGCATGGAAGATTTAGCTGATCGACCTCGCAGTGGTCGCCCAACTGTTCTTACTGCAATTCAGAAGCGATATATCAGATTACTGGCTGCCCGTGACCCAACAATGAACGCTACTAAAATGAAAGCAGAGCTGCGAGCTGCCACCGGCCGCGAAGTTAGCACCCAAACGATTAGAAATTGCTTACACCAAGCTGGATTACGAGCAAGGAGATCCTGGCGAGCACCTCTGAACTCACAGCAACGGAAGCGGCGCAGATTGCAATGGGCTAGGCTCCGTCAAAATGAAGAAATTGAGGACGAAAGCATCTGGCAGAACTGCTTCTTCGTTGACGAAACGCGGATCAGTACACATCCAGATAACCGACGTGTCCGTGTCTGGAGAAGACCTGGCGACTCTGAAAGGCAGAGAACTGCCACTGGAACCGTTCAGCAGGGCGGGAAATCAGTGTCCTTTTGGGCCGGGATAATGATTGGGGCTAGGACGCCCTTAATCCCGTATCAAGGCACCATGACCGGAGCCATGTACAAAACGATTGCAATCGATGGATACGTCAGACCATTCCGCATCAACCACGGGCGCCAATTCATAATGGTAGATGATAATGCGCCCGCACATCGAAACAGACGTGTTGATGCTGCTCTCCAGCAAAACGACATCACCAGGTTAGACTGGCCTGCCGGCTCGCCTGACTTAAACCCGATCGAGCATGCGTGGGATGCTCTTAAGCGAGCTGTTTGGAACCGTCAGCCACCTCCGCGAACAGTGTCAGAAATCAGAGCAGCTGCTATTGAAGAGTGGGACAGGTTACCACAAGAAATGCTAGATAACTTAATTCTTAGCATGCCCAGAAGGGTTTCCGCATGTGTGCGAGCCAGGGGAGGAGTCATTTTATACTAACTATTAATTTTGTTTGTTTTTTCATTAATTCAAATTTTTCATTACATTACATTTAAGCCAAAATTGCATTTCCTAGCTTTTGTTAATAAAAAGTAAATAATTAATAATGATTTTTTTATTTACTTAGTGCATTTTCATTATAAAATCATAAAACGTAAACAGTTTCTTTAAATAATTTATATTTTAAAGAATACACCTGATTTTGCTACTGATCGTAAACTTTTTTTGATGTGTGTAGTTTAAATTAATATTTTCGAAGATATGACAGATTTAAAATGCAGGGACAAAGCGGTTGACCGATTCTGTTGAATTTTGGTATTAAGATTAGACCTTGGGAAAGGATATAGGTAACATTTTATCTCACAGCCGGGCACGGTATAACCTGTAGTCCACGCGGGCAAAGCCGCGAGCGGAAAGCTAGTATTTAATAAATAAAAGATAAATAGAAAGACGACAAGTAGTAGTTTTATAGGAATTGTTAAAACAGTGCGTAAAATGGTGGAAGTCATTATAAAAACTAGTTTTTAAAGTGTAAAACACAATAATAGTTTCCAACACCAAACTGAGATCCCAGGGCCGCCAGACCGCACTTATTCTCTCAGCAACCAAAAGTGTTGGACAGAGCAGCGGCAAAATGCACCACCAACATACGAATACCCGCCAGCCCGTGCCGACGGCCAACTTTCAGCCACCAGGCTCCGAAGACATTTCCAAAAACCACTCACCTGTTTTGAAGTCTGGGTGCTGATGTCTTATAGATTATAATTAAATAATATAAAAATTAATGATCAACACCGCCAGATACTCTTCGTCAGCTCTAATTTCTGCCGGATGTTTTACAATTTGCAAGTAAATTATGCGATTGTACCTATGATTTTTTATATGATGTTCAGGGATCTAAAACAATACTTTTTATTAATATTTTATAATTATTTTTATTGGGTTGATTGGAAGAAATCCTCTTGTGGGATAAGTCCGCTATTTTTCATATACTGTGTCATGTATAATTCAGAAACTGGTCCTTTTTCTTATTATCTTATAGCATTCTGCTTCTGCACATCTGCGAACGTCCAACAATTATATGATACAAATATGCGTGTTGGAGAGTGGCACCCATTTTGCGCTTGACGTCGAAAACTTTACGTGACTTTACTACACCGCATCGATAAGATTGGACTTCACCCAAAAAGGTCTAGCGATGCCTGAATGAAATCACCCTCCGCCTAGCCAAGTGGACACTGTGATATTGATTGTGACACTGTGAAAAATGTTGACCGATACTTAATCGATAGATTTTATACCCAAAGTAAGTTGCACATCACTATAAAAAATGTCAGACAGTAGTCTGTGGACATATGTCAGTCAGACATCGTTTGATCGCTTTGCTTCTTGCTTTGCTGTTCGGTCGTTTGTTACGCTCTTATTATTGAAACATCCTTTTGACCCTTGCTTGTGATTCGGACTTTGTGTGATTGCCAAACTACTGAATGCTTGCTGCTTAACGGACCTTTGCTTGCCTATCGATTTATCATGAGATGCATAAACTGTGGTGTAGAATTTCAAACATAAATTCCACGTCATACATGATAACTCAAATATTTTATCTTTAAAATACGACGGAATTATTGGAAACGATTTTATAACCGTCTTTAAGGCACAATTAAATCTTGAAAAACAATCTGTGACCTTAACAAATCATTGTAATGAATTAATCACTGTTCAATTATTAAATGATGAAAATGTATATAATTTAAAACCTAGATGTGAAACTCTAGTAAAAGTCAACGTATTAAGTACGTTGACTTTTACTGTGGTGTTTATTTATCCAACGCAATCACAAGCGTTGATGAAAATAATCAAGCATATGTCTCAATATTAAATACCTTAGAAAAGAAGGTGCTTATTAAACGATAAGATATCGTCTTGGAACCACTGAGTTCCTCAATTGTATATAAAGTCGGCACTTTGCGTAACCGATCTTTTCATAATTCTAATAATAGCACCACGAGTGACTGTTCTTTTAATGAAACCATCACTAAAAATGATGATCAATCTAACGACTATGCTTTAGACGAATTTTATCCTGAGGAACAATCATCTCAGAAGAATAGATCTGATAATCTATTAAAACAATTGCGGATTCAACATTTAAATCCCGAAGAGCAAGACTCTCTTTTAAAAATATGTGAGGAGTTTGACTCTATTTTCTATTTAGAAGAAGATGTGTTAACAAGCACAAATATTATAAAACATAAAATCATTACTAAGTCAGAAAAGCCGATACATACCAAAACCTATAGATACCCCCAAATACATAAAGAAGAAGTTAATTCTCAATTAAAGAAAATGATTGACCAGGTTATAATTAGGCCAAGTAATAGCCCTTGGTCATCTCCGCTATGGGTCGTACCTAAGAAGCATTATGCTTCCGGCAAAATAAAATGGCGTGTTATAATAGACTATAGGAAGCTTAATAATGTCACAGTAGAAGATGCATATCCTTTGCCAAATATTAATGAAATTTTGGACCAATTGGGTCGTTCTAAATATTTTACTACTCATGACCTCGCTAGTGGGTTTCACCAAATACAGATGGAACCCAATGATATCCAGAAAACTGCGTTCTCTACTCCTCAAGGTCTCTTTGAATATGTAAGAATGCCCTTTGGACTTAAAAATGCCCCTGCTACTTTCCAACGTCTTATGAATACTGTTTTGGCAGGAATTCAAGGTATCTATTGCTTCGTGTATCTCGATGACATCGTTATTTACGCAAGTTCCATTCAGGACCATGAAATGAAATTAAAGTCTGTTTTTGGAAAGTTGAAGCAACATAATCTCAAATTGCAACCTGATAAGTGTGAGTTTATGCGAAGAGATGTCGCGTACCTTGGACATATCATTTCTCATAAAGAATACGAATACGATTACGAAATTTTGCATAAACCAGGTAAAGTGAATTCTAACGCCGATCGTTAATCGCGAATAACAATAAATACACTAAACACTGATCCAAATTCAGAATCTTATAGTAATTTTAAAAATTTCTTTGAGACTAATCAGGAATTCGAAATAGAAAATAGAGGTTGACGATCTTTTGTTCAATGATAAACATGACCACATTGCGTATATAAGGTCCTAATTTATTAGTGACTTTCCTTTTAACACGTTATTGTGTAGGTCAAAATATATCATTTGAGTCAAAAAACAAAGGCATAATATTAAACTTAAAAGGTCTTGAAAAATTTTGTTATGACATTTTTTCATTACTATGATGAATAAACCCATCCATTCAAACGTAAATAATAACGGCAGTAGAAGAGCGGGCGAGCGGGGAGTGGCCTTGGCCTCGCGCGTCGGTCGTGCGCACACGCTCCCCGCGCCGCGCCGCGCGCCACCCCCCCCTCGGGTCAAAGGCAGATGATAGACTCCTTATCACATGGATGATACCTACACGTACCCACTAGTAGGTACTGTGGTATGCAGACCTTCACGGAGGATCGGGCATAACGCAACTTCTTTCTCATTCGATCATTTCGAAGAAGATAATTCGAATATCAATTTCAAAGGTTTGAAATGGTATTCGATGTCAAGATTCGAAATGATTGAAGATCTGGCCTTGCGCCATTCATTGTTTGATGGTGGCGTATTGAGTATTTGATCTTTGCGGATTAATGGTGTTTAGCTCGCGGAGTTATTGCACTCGAGGATAGGCGTGCAATAGCACTTTTTAAGCAGGTGTCTGTTTTACAGTTGTGATTTTATAAATGAAGTAAATTATTATATAACGAAGAAATTACTGTTGTTAATTATAATCAAGAATAACGAAGAATCCAGCTGTTTTATTAACGCCCCCCTAAAAGACACCTTGCAGTACCTACTAGCTGAAGTTTATTCATTATTACGAAAACCCAACCTTACTTACATCAGGTAGGGTGCGGCGGTCTGACTGTTATTATTAATTAATCATTGTAGTACCTACAGCAGCTGATCTACCTTTTTGTATTCATCAGTAAGCCACAAACTTAAAGACTCATTCATTGACACCAAGGTTTGTTTTGTAGCGTGGATCCCTTGATGCCTAACTAGGCACTAACATACAGACGTAAATACACCCAGATCACAGATCAAAAACAAAGTATACGAAATTTACAACCAGGAGTCGAACTTGAAACCGTGTCGATTAACTAGAATCTAAACAACCAAACAGCACCACAGGTTACGTGGTAGGTAGGTTCGAAGTTACAGTACCTAGGTACGTGGTTAGGCACACTCAAATACACATTAAGGTTGACACTTTGAACTTTCTATACTTCATTTTTTTAGCATTAGAATCTTGTGAAATTTGAGTCTTTCATCTGTCACGTCAATGTGTGGCGAACGAAAAAAATATGAAAAATTTATGTTTTTAGGTTCTAAATGCCCAATAATGTGACAGTTTATTCATATTTTTAATAATATTACAGCGTTATTTCAATTTATACTACGAAACTTAAATTAATAGAAATAAATATTTCATTTCGAAAAGTTTGACCTATAAAAGACTTCAAGAAGCAGAGGTTGCAAACATAAAATGTCACAGCACAGGTCAAACGTCACCTTCTCTCACAAGAGTGCGAGTGCCATCAGTAAATGTTGCATTTTGAGGATTTCCATTTTATGTTAAGTACTTATATTTTATTTGTTTTTGTTCTTATTAATTTTTAAACGTTAACTGTTTAAAGCCCGCGCGGTAAGGGGGCGCGGGGAGAGGCGATAAAGGGGGTCGAGACAGGTGCGGGCGAGAATGTGCCCACACGGTTTAACTTAAAGTTGTTGTTTTTGTTGTATAATTACGTATAATTTATTATGTATAATTTGTATAATTCCTTAATAGACGAGCCTGAGGCCGCCGGTCCGAGTGCACTGAGGCTCAAGGCTCAAAGCTCGCCAAATGTGCTTCCATCGCCTAAGAAAAAGAGACCAAAGCGAAATGGGCTATGTACGACATTTTAAAAATATTTTTAATTTCGTTTAATTTTTTATTTAACATAAAGGAATAAGGTTTCCTAAAAAAAATATATAAAAAATCTATCTTTTGAAATAAAAATATAATAATTAAAAGTTTCTCAGTAGGGTAAACTAATCATAAATACGGCATTATACAATCGTGTCTTTGCCAAGCTGTCATGTCATTAAAAAAAAACTATTTCATTTTGTATTTGGTTGTTTATTTTTGAGTTTTATTTTTGCTTTTGGTTAATTTTTTCTGAAGTCTTTTACTGCTACCGCATACCGGATTACGATTTAACTTTGCACGGACTTGTAGTGCTAGATTTTGACTGATTTTCTCACGACTACACCTTATTCATACCGGACTCCGAGAACTGCTTCAACGATAGTGATTAATACTCTTCGGATTTGTGGAATAACACTAATAACGACAGCGCAGCAGGCTTTGCTACTCAACATGGCATCTGACGAGTTACAGCGGTGGAGAGAACCAAAAAATGTTTTATACCTCTTTGTTCAAACACTGACATTAACTCACCAGATTTGACGTTTGTTACCATTCCAAAGGAATTGAAAGAAAGTTGGTGTAAAATGGTTGACAGGAATTGTCCCAAACGTCCACTTTTTTGCTGTGAGGATCATTTAAACGTAAGATTGAAACTTAAATGTTGAACTTAAACTCAAAAACGCAACGGTATAGGTTATATGTCAACCAACTGTCAATCGTTTTTTTTTTACTTTCGCAAAGGAGTTAATCTGTAGAATGCTGTAATAAGCAACAAATCGTAACCAAAATTTTAAAAATTAATTATTTTTATATCTATGATCAAAATTATTTGATATATTTTTTATTTGAATATGGGACCTTAAACCTGCATAATATAAAAAAAATCAAATTATTTTAAAAATCTTGCACATAGCCCATTCCTATTAGCGCCAGTGAAAAACAAGTGGTCTTAAACAAATATAAATTCGTTTTGGAAATATCGCCTAAAGATAAATTTCCCAATATAGTGGATATAGCTCAAATATAGCAGCAATTGCAGGGATATCTAAAGCTACTGTATACAATATACTAAAAGAAAAAAAATGTGCAATCTCTGCCTCCTAGCCAAAGAAAACCGTATAAGTTCGGTAATTTGGATGCCATAATTATCTCTGGAATCCGAAGGAAAGTGCACAACTTTTGGTTTCAATAATGAGATAACAACACTTGTCTGGACAATCTTTTAAACTGGTAAATTGTTTTCAAATTCATAATAGGAGGCGGAAGATCGTTCCATATTTTAGATGCTGAGTATCCAAAGCTTCCTTTGATGGACTCCAAATTAGGCGGCAGTTAAACCAACTAAGGAAATCGTACTGATCTCTTTTTAACTGGGCCCTGCGCTAGTCCATTTAAGTTTTCGTGCAAGTTACGCAGGGATCTCAAGTTTTTTTAGTTTGAAAATTAAATGACTAAATATTAAAAAAACAAATATTTGGCAAATATTTTTTAATATTTGTGTACGAAGCAGATGTTTGTTCTCGGACCATGGGTGTTTGTGTCTGTCTTTGTGTGTTCCAAGGGACCTCACTCAGAAAGGGTCGAATGGCGTACAGGGTTTTTTATTTAAATTAAATCTATTTCGTTTTGTTTCTAAGATCTATAATAATCTGAAAAACTTCAACTTGCTCTCCACTCATTATTCAGAGCAATTATTATCAGCCATTGTTGTGGAGTAAAAGAAAAAGAAGGTGGCACAGTTTGGGCCTTTCAATAATTTTATTTCAACTCTTGTATTTATCATAGTTTTTGTGTTTGCTAAAAATGTTTACTACCAATGCTTATTTGTTTACATAATTTCTAATGCTAAAAAAAACGAAGTACAGGTAGGTACAGAGGCCAGCGCAACAGGTTACTCAATTTTCATTGCAAAACCGCTCTTAACATTCCGTACATAGGGCAAGCGTGTGGTAACCTGACGTGTGGCCCTCCGTACCTACCTACCTAATAAAATCGCTAAAATTAAAAAAAAAACTTAGCTCTCCTGACATTTATCGTTTTTTATAACTCTTAAACGGCTTAACCAATTTTGATAAAATGTAGCTACGAACCATTTCGGTTGTCATTACGTCAGCTGTCAAACAAAAAAACCGCATCGAAATGGGACTATTCGTTTAGAAGCTACGATGCCACAGACCGTTACACACGTCAAACTTATACCTAACACCCCTTTTTTGTCGGGACTTAGAAAGTACCTAATGTAACTAATTTAAGTAGTTCTTTAAACTCTAGGGCTATTAAAAGTAATAGGTACCTTATGACTCTTAATAGACGGGTCCAGGTCTATACGTTACTTTCCCAACTAAGAGTCGAACCTAGACGATCGAAAGAATAATCAAAATCGGTTCATAAACGACGAAGTTATCCGCGGACATACATAAAAAAAATATATATGGTCGAATTGAGAAACCTCCTCCATTTTTGAAGTCGGTTAAAAAAGGATATTGTAGACTTTGTAAATAACTGCAAATCATGTCAAATAAACAAAACTGTGAGAAGAAAGAACAAGTCTCCCATGATAATTACTACCAAATCCACTACAGCATTCGAAAGAATTGCTATGGATATTGTTAGTCCATTACCAGTTACAGAAAACGGAAATAGGTTTATACTAACTAATCTAACTATTCAGGATGATTTGACCAAGTTCTCACAGGCGGTATGGGGACCTTCACATGAAGCCCCTGTAGTAGCCGATAAATTTATACTCTTCTTTTCCTACTTTGGAATCCCAAAATCAATTCTAAGCGACCAAGGTAGCGAATTTATGTCATCATCATATCAGCCTATTGCAGTCCACTGGTGAACATAGGCCTCCCCCAAGGTGCGCCACTTTGCACGATCCTCCGCTGTTTTTATCCAGCCACTACCCGCTATCTTCTTTAGGTCATCTGACCATCTGGCTTGGGGGCGTACTACACTACGTTTGCCAAGACGTGGTCTCCATTCGAGAACCTGCCTACTCCAACGCTCGTCGGTTCTGCGACAGACATCGTTTCGTCTGTCGTTTCGGATTCTATCCCTTAGCGAGATCCCGAGCATGGAGCGTTCCATTGCTCGCTGAGCGACGTGCAATCGGTGGGCCAACCTCACTGTCATGTTCCACGTTTCGGCTTCGTAGGTCATGACTGGTAGGACGCATTGATTAAAGACCTTGGTCTTTAGACACTGCGGGAGTGGCGACGAAAAGATATGACGCAGCTTCTCAAATGCTGCCCAGCCAAGCTGCACTCTTCTGGTGATTTCCCGCTCGAAGTTGTCTCTACCTAACTGCAACGCTTGCCCGAGGTATATGTATTCCTGAACAACATCGAGCGTAACACCGTCAACAGAGATCGGCCTGGACACGACATTATCATTGAACATGACCTTGGTCTTGTCCAAGTTCATCCCAAGGCCGACACGTCTTGAGGCAGCGTTAAGGCTGTGCAGCATTTCTTGCAGGACTTGTGGTGTTTCTGCCAATATTATTATGTCGTCAGCGAAGCGGAGGTGCGATAGAAATTTGCCGTTGACATTGATGCCCAGTCCATTCCAATCTAACGTCTTAAAGACGTCCTCTAGAGCATTGTTCAACAGTTTCGGGGATATGACATCCCCCTGTCTAACACCTCTGAGCAATTGGATTGGTCTTGTACGGTGGTTTTGTACTTGGACTGTCATCGTTGCCATATTATATAGGCTTCTCAGCACCTCCACGTATCGCCAATCGACTTGGCAACGCTGCAAGGACTCCAGAACTGCCCAGGTCTCGACTGAGTCGAAGGCTTTCTCGTAGTCCACAAAAGCTAGACACAGTGGCTGGTTATACTTTTCGCACTTCTGCATAACCTGCCTTACTGTGTGGATATGGTCTACGGTACTAAAGCCTTTGCGAAACCCTGCTTGTTCCGGTGGCTCGAAGGCGTCAAATCTAGCGGCCAGACGATTGGTGACGACTCTCGAAAACAGCTTATAGGCATGGCTCAGTAGCGTAATCGGTCTATAGTTTTTCAAGAGAGTTTTGTCCCCTTTCTTGAAAAACAACGCTACCACGACCCTGCTCCACGCTTCCGGGGTAGTCCCATTGGTTATTACGGAGTTGAAAAGCCTTTTGAGCTCCTTGACTACTGGTCTTCCTCCTGCCTTCAGGAGCTCTGAGGTTACTCCGTCTTCGCCGGGAGCCTTCCCATTGCTAAGCTGTCGGAGAGCCGCCGCAATTTCGTCTTCGTCTATATCTGGGAGGTCGTCGGTGAAGTGGCGTGTAAGCATGGCACGTGGATCGTTGGCGTCGGGTGGAGGCTTCGGGTTTCGCGAAGCATATAATTTGCCGTAGAAGTCCTCGATTTCAGCGAGGATCTCCGGTGCTGATGTGACGATTTTGCCGTCCGAGGTTTTTAGCTTTGTCAGATGACTCCTTCCCAGGTTCTTGGAAAAGACTTTTGACCCCCGGTTCTGCTCAATTGCCTCCTGTATGAGGCGAGTATTAGAGCTTCGGAGGTCACGTCTCACCAATTGCCAGATTTTTCTATGGAGTGCCTGGGGATCTGACAAAACATCCTCCGGCGTTTCTCATCGTACTCTCATCAGTTCCAAAGTCTCGCTTGAAAGTTTGGACTTCCGGCTTGCTCGCTTTCCCTTAAAATGCCTGGCTCCCACATCGCTTATTGTACGTGCCACGCTTTCGAGGTCCTTGTCAACATTGCCTGTGGTTTCGAGTAGGGCAAAACGATTTTTCAGCTCTAGCTGAAAGGCATCTACGCCTTTCTCGACTTGGAGCAGTGTCAGACGAAGAACAGATCTCATCATTCGGCTTCTTTCCAGCTTAAAATCGATATTTAGGGTGCCTCTAACCATGCGGTGATCACTTCCGGTATTGAACCTGTTAATCACGGAGACATCCCTAAATATGTGCTTTTTATCGATTTACTCCACGTTCGTCATCTTCAAAACTGGTCATTTTTCAAACTCGTCATATTCCAGACTCGTCATCTTCATACATGTACATTCACCTGCATAGAAATTTATTTCTAATTTTCCGCGCAACTTTTTTATACGCATTCGAAATCAATATTCATAGTTAAGACGAAACAACGTTTGTAGGGTCAGCTATAGATCAGTCGTTTATAAAAATACTTTTAAGTTCAACAGCGTTTTGTGAGCCATTTTGGGAATGGAATTAATTTCTGGATTTCAAATAATAGGGTATCGTTTTGGAATAAGTGTTCATAGAAGGTTTTGGCAAAGCTCACAGTTTTTTGAGGAAAATGAAAATTTGGTGAAACATGTGAATTCCCCTTTTTTTCAAACTTCGAGAAAACAGGATGGGTTAATTAAAGACCCAACAGCAATCATTTAATTAATAATTAATGTAATTTTATTTTCCAGAAGGTATTATTATTTTAAAGTAAGGAACATTTTTTTTGTATTTCGTGCCGAATAAATGGTTTTATTTGGATATGAGGTACAAGAACCCTTACGATCACAACGATGATAGTCTTGCTTATAATATATTGGCGACTGTACAGTGACTTGTTACGAAGATGACGAGTCTGGAATATGACGAGTTTGAAAAATGACCAGTTTCGAAGATGACGAACGTGGAGTAAATCTTTTTATCCGTCAGGATGAAATCGATCTCGTTCTTCGTCTTGCCATCGGGGCTTCGCCAGGTCCATTTCCTTTGGGGTTTTTTCTCGTAGAACGAGTTCATACAAAAGAGCCCCTCTGCTTCGAGGAAATTTACTAGCATCTGTCCCCTATGGTTTCTGCATCCATATCCATGTGGCCCAACATGCAAATCGTCTCGCCTTTGTTTCCCTACTTTAGCATTAAAGTCCCCCATGACAACGGTGAATTGGGTCTTGGTGGTTGTGTGTATGGCCTTGATAATGTCTTCATATAGGGCCTCGACCATATTATCCGAGCTGTTCGACGTCGGCGCATATACCTGTACGACCTTAAGAGAGTATCTTTAAGTCAGTTTTAGTACAAGGTACGCTACCCGGGTCGATATACAGGATATCTCCACCACGTTGTCATGGAGTGCTTTATTGACAAGAAAACCTATGCCACCTTGGGATGTCTGGTCTCCTTCCTTGAAGTAGAACAAATGGCCTGAGTCTAGGGTCATCGTATCCTCCCCCTCTCTTCGGACTTCAGATAGCCCAACCACGTGCCATTTTAACTTTTCTAGTTCCGCTTCAAGGATCGCCAAACTTTCGTCCAGCCGTAGACTGCGTCCGTTATACGTCGCCAGGGTCAGTTTTTGGCAGCCATCCGTAACCCGGAGATTCTTAGCACCCCTTACTCTGCCGTAACCAAGGCCGCTGCCGTGGCCTGGATTAGCAGGGCGGCCGGGAACTAGGGGCCGTGAATATTGGTTTGCTGCCATTGGGGGGATATTACCCATACTCACCACGTTGGGCAAGCGGGTTGGTGAGCGCAGGTACTGGGTGTCGCACCAACGACACTGCTGCCTGTCGTTGGCCAGGTGAATTTACCCCAGCACTAGATGGATATACCGCCATCGGTTCGGTCGCCAGAGCCTCGTCCGTTGGTCAGGTTGGCATTTGGGGCACGAAGGATGTTGTGTGCGCCCCCGTTACGCCCCCTTTTAGTCGCCTTTTACGACAGGCGGGGGAGACCGTTGCTATATTCTAGTCCGTAGCTACACGGTGAATTTATGTCGAATCTTTTAAAAAATTTATTAGGACTGTTCAAAATTAGGAAACTTACTTCAACAGCATACCACCCTTAGACAAATGGCGCTCTGGAGCGAAGTCATGCAACCTTAAAGGATTATTTAAAAATATATATATCAGAAGATAAAAATGACTGGGATAAATATGTAGCATTAGCTATGTTCTGTTACAATACTAGTGTACATTCCAGTAGTCGTTTTACACCTTACGAATTAATTTTTGGTCAAAAACCATAACTCACATCTTCTTTAAATGATAACGAATCAGAATCTAATTACGATGATTACGTTAAAAACCTAAAATTGAGATTAAATAAAATTCAAATCTATCGCTAGACAAAATCTAATACAAAACAAGAAATTTTCGAAAATCAGATACGATACCAAAATTAAGGTACCTGACTACCAAATAAGAGATTTTGTTTTATTATCTACTATGTCAAATAACAAACTTGGTTCAAAATGGAAAGGTCCATATGAAATAATAACTATTGATAAAAATAATTGCAATGTCACACTAAAAACGAAAAATGGTAAACATGAAAAGGTACATATAAATAGAATAAAACCTACAAAGAAAATCCCTAAGAAGATCCCTAACATATAACCTACAATTTCAGGTTATGGACTGCGTTCCAGGTTACGTGCGAACCCGTAAATATAAAACCAATAAAAAACGGAACTGGCCTCTATTTTGATAGAATTGGAACAATGAAGATACATATTGACAATTGGAAATTAATTACCTTCAAAGACTTGGACGTTATTCCTAGAACGATAAGGTTATTGGAGTCTAGATGCAAGTATACCGCTGTACATTGTACCGACTTAGAAGATGTAAGTTCAAATATAAGATGCAAAAAGAGACTCGACACCGCTGAGAAAGATTTACAAAAGGCTATCAACCTTTACGAGTCACTAGCACACCTGACTAGTACGACGGATTAGGTTCTCTATTGAAAACTGTATTTGGAACATTAGACAACGAAACGATGACAAAGAAATCTACTCGATTATGAAAAATCAAGTACAAGTGACCCAAACTGCAATTCAAAATTTTAATAATACTGTAAATAAATTGGTTCAAAATGAAGAAGCACTCGACAGAAACTTTCTTGCAATAAAAGATTTTGTAGGAAATCTGAGTTCTAGCGTGTCAATCGTTGATATGCGTTCTATTCTTAATTCTCACTTTAGTATATTAAACACCATGATTGAAGACTTGACCACTGATATAAGTATAATTATTAACGCGATGCTATTTGCCAAACAAAATGTTCTTCACCCAAGTATAATTTCTTCTAAAGATATATACCATGAACTAGCCAATAATATTAAGATCCTCAAACAAAATAAAGAATTCCCTGAATAACCATTGAATGTCCAAAGACTGACCTTAAAGACTATTAACTTTCGGAAACAGGAATCATCACTTTAGAAAAGGATTGTAAAGGCTATGCTAACCTCATTCAAATTACGGCTACTAGTGACATAATTACTAATCATACTTCACCAACGTTCAACATAGACCTCACCAAGGACGACTGTTGTAATAACGTAAAATTAAACAACACTAAACAACTATTTACTCCATTTCATATAAATAATATTCAACTTGATGATTTAAATCTCGCATTCGTAAAATTACATTCGATTTAAGAACACATAAATAAAAGAGAAAAGATTAGCTACAATTTACAAAATCAAACTCATATACCTTACATTATTTACACTATCTGCGGAGCCATATCTTTGTAGTTTATATTCAAACTATGTAGAAGACTCAAAACAATTACCCCTAAAGAAAATCGAGACGATGACGATCGCCATGATAAAAACTGATGCATACAAATATTTAATCAATGCTACACAAATAAAAGGACAAACAGAGTTGAACCTTCATTAGAGTTGCCTAGTACACGTAGCATCCATGAAATAGATGAAGAACAACCACTGCGTAGATCTTTGCGAATAAAAAGAACACCCAGTACAGAATTAAAATATACATATAATTTGAACAATTAAATAAATATGTATGCCTACACTAGATTGTTAAGAATAATAATAATAATAATACCTAGATAATAAGTAAAATACAGATTTTAATAATTTTCACTTTCTATTATTTTCCCTTAGAATTACTAATTTTTGTAATAATAAAATCTTTCCCACCCGTCACACCAAAAAGTATCACATTAGATACAGGATTTGTATCGCACGGCGCGTAAGCTGGTGCGTGACTTAAAGCGAATGATTCACTTGCTACCGCACGTCGAAATTTTTTGTCACGATATAATATTCCAGAATTACGAGATACTTCAAGTGAAGAACTGATTCGTTTATGAGTGCGGAAGTTCCGAGTAGTAGGTTCGGTAACAAACAATCTCCGGCCAGAGCCTAGCCCGTCCAGAACCAATGAAAAGCTTGAACTCGTAGCGAAGCTTGAAAAAAATCCGCGTCAATCCGTGTGTAAGAAAACGGTTGCTTAGGGCTCCCAAAGACTATCGTGCATGAAATAAAGAAGAAGAATCTTAAAGAGCATCGAACCTCGGTGGCTTGCCTAAAGTTGCAAGTACATACAAGTACATAAAAAGTCGCGTTTTTAATGTACACGTATGAAACATATGCCGATCGATAGAGAAAATAATTGCAAACAACAAATACTGATTGACAAAATGTCGTAAGTGATATACTTTCTGAGTAATTTCAGTTTGAAAATGTAAAATATACAGCCTGGCAAGAAAGTCCTGAAACAGAACTAAAAAATATTATAACTGGTAACTTTATTTCTGTCAGTTATCAATCACGTCAAGTAGGTACGTATTGTGTCATTTCTTTTACAAGATAATAGTTAATTGTGTTTTTTCTATTTTATTGTGTTATTGTGGTGATTTCGGTGACCAATCGTGCTCAAAATGAGCAGGGGTTTAATTCGGAGCTCTGCTAGAGGAATCATCTATAAAGTTTATTTAAAATGTTTAGAAGAATTCGAAGCAGGACAACATTTATCCGAATTCAACGATGTTCATGGAAGAACTGCTGATATGACTGGTAAAATGTGGTTTTATTTATGTCTTCTTCTTCTTATCGTGTAGGTGTAATCAAGTGTGTGGCGAACTTAACTAACCCTGGTGTCAGAGTTTTCAAACCGCACTATGGCCTCTGACTTGGTTTTAACGACTGTAGTCAATCAACAACAGCCGGGACCGACAGCTTAACGTGCCCTCCGAAGCACGGAAACGCTCGTTACCGCTCGTTTATTTATGTAATTATACATAATTTGTGTGATTCAACCTGCAATAGCTAAAATAAACCGCTCATAGAATGACTGTTTACATTTGAAATTAACACCCACAAATTTGAGGTTTTGTTTACAAATACAGTAACAAAGGAGCGCGTTCGAACAATTTTGATCTTTTTTTTGTTGATATGGCATAAATTGGAGAAATTCATGCCAACACGTAATGAAAATAGAGAGGGATTATTACCAAACGGGAAAAACTCGATATTGACAGAATAATGACGATATTGAACCTCCAAGATGAAAGCAGCCGTAGTGAAACAGACGAAAATAACCAGCAGACTATTAGAGAAGGATCACGCCAAGATGAAGACGTTGATGAAGACTTTTCTAGCGTAGAATATTTAGATGAAAGCATTTTCGATTCCGAATAGAAAGAGGATACGAGCATTGCGAAACACAAAATTGCCTCACAAAATGTTGGATCAGTTGACATCAAGGTATTTTGATTTTTATATAGTAATAATTAACAACTTGCCTCGGACAGACAAGGAACTATCGAAAAATAGTGATAGGCACAATGTGAATACTAGGACCAAGCTTAAACTGGATGTACAGTCGTCTCCACAAGGTCATGAACTCCTTTATGAGCCAATGTATATGTTTCAATAATAGGATTCCCATGTGTATTCAAAACCATTTGTACCAATAATAAGATTTCCATGGACAAAAAGACAATAACTAAACAAAAACTTTGCAAAAAGGGCTATTACAAAATGTCTGATTATCTATCAGACAAGCTGCCACGGGAATAAACTGCTCAGCTCTAAAATTATTTCACATTTAGTTAATTAGAAAAAAAATAAAAAAGGAATGAGATTAAAAAGAGCACCTAGGAGTTTCTTGCCTAATCTTCTGTGGGGAATAATACATCTTTGGGAGTAGGCGTAGAGCCAGTACAGTCAAAAGAACGAATATCTATGTATGTATTTAAATCCTTTAATGTAACTTCCTGAATAAACGAATATGTTTGTATGTATTTAATGTAACTTTAACTAATTTTAAGTAACATTCTGAATATTCTTTAAAATTAAACTATTTTGATTTTGAATTAAAAATGTATAATATATAGTAAATCAAACAAAAGATTTTTTTATTGAAAATAATTACGTTGCAATCCATTCAAAAGTTTTATTAATTATTTTACTTTACCCTTCATACCTTGAACCTACTGGCAGAGTCATCGCGAGATATGAAAATATGTTTTTGACACCTTTCAAAAGACTTATGATGAATATGATGTATAAATAATAATAATAAATAATAAATGTCTTTATTTCAAGCAACATAGGCTCATTTGTTAGTAAAATAGTCTAAAAACTTAAAATTATGTTAGTACTTACTAATAATGATGATTTAGATGATTATTAATTCAATATTAATGGCATCAATACCCACTCCAAGCCCCCTAGTTGTCTCTTGTGTCCTATTTTAAGGCTGGTTGTGATGGACCAAAACCTTGATGAAGTGTCCCAATAGTGGGGAGTCAGTTTTCTCGCTCAGCACCTTCAAGATGCTATTGGAACTGTTCCGGGTGCGCGTCAGTAGAGATGACGTTCTTTTTCTAATAATTGCGAAGAAATCGTCAGCTCTCGCATTCGCAAACATTTCTGACGCGCTACAAAATCTTGGAAGTCCCAATAGCATCCTGAAGCCATTATTGTACTGCACCCGCAGGGCATTGTAGGCCTTCTGCGTAAAGTTAGTCCACAGGGCGCAGATGTAGAAAGTTTGGCAGTACGCTTTGAATAGTGTTATTTTGGCCTCTACACTACACAAATAATTATAATGGTTTTCCCGTAATTAAGTAATATTTCACAAAATTGGCTAATAGTAATAGATAAAAAATTGTATATAAGTCAAAGTATCAAAACCGTTATTGTCGCAGTATATAGGGTGGCCACTAGGTACTATAGTGGCGCCGCCATTATTTTCACGACTTTCTTGCCAGGCTGTAATTAAAAGAATATAATCATTTAAACTGATTTAAAAGTCCATTATCATCATCCCGCGTCATGACTAGCATTAAATTAGATTCCCGTAATACTAAAATAATACGATTAAATGCAAAAAAACATGTAAAATATGTTTTTGGTGAAATCCACATCAATCAAAATCCAAAATCTACTCATTCATTACAAGCCTGGGTCATCCATCAAGAAAAATACCACGTCAATGCGGCGCAAATTGGCGCAAATTAGGCGATTTTGAGACTTTCCTCAGGTTGGTTAGGACACTGACTTTTGATTTTGATTTCGTATCAACGACGGCATAAGAACTAAGAAGTGGCTAGTACTTTAACATAATGAGTGGAGAAATAAGTACTGATAAGTCCTCTTGTCCCCCCTGATCCACTACAGGATATCAAGACTAAATAATCCTTGTGGCTCCACTAGTGGAGGTAACCGGTGGGTACACCAGATCAGAAGGGAATCACTTGAATGTCCAAAAGAAAGATGATTCCATGCTACGGAAGGCGCTTTAAGCCGGCTACTATCTGCGATAGAAAAACTTCACAAAAGTTAACAACTTAAACTTCTTCTACAGCAACGAGAACGTTTGTGGACGGTGCAAGTCACGTTGACAAACTGACTGACTTGACCTGCCCGTCTAACATAAGCGCGGTGACAAAACTTCTCTACGCATGCTGTCTTATAAATTCTTTATTAAAACGAACGTGACAGCATGCATACAGAAGCTTAGTCATGCCCTCCTGGCGCGGTAAAGAACAGCCCTGTGGTTCATTGACAGTGGTGAAGAGGGGGAAGGGAAGAGATGCGGCTCGTGACACTTATCCTCTCACCCCATACTCTTTAATACTGATTTAAATACTGATGGATGACTCAGGCTAGTAAGGATTTTGTTTGATATTGATTTCACCGAAAACATATTTTAAATATTTTCTTGCATTTTATCCTGTTATTGCAATACTACGAGAATCCAATTTAATGCTAGTCATGACACGGGATACTTTAAAATAATGAAAATGGCCTTTTAAATCAGTTTAAACGATTATTTTCTTTTAATTATATTTTACATTTTCAAACTGAAATTACTCAGAAAGTATATCACTTACGACATTTTGTCCTTTAGTATTTGTTGTTTGTAATTATTTTCTCTATCGATTGGCATATGTTTCATACGTGTACATTAAAAACGCGACTTTTTATGTACTTGTATGTACTTGCAACTTTAGGCAAGCCAGGCTTCATACAAAAATTTTCGAACCTCTTTCGCCCTTTTAAAACAGATTTTCCAAACAATTTAACGATTACAATTTGCGTACAACTTTCTGCGAGACAACGTTACAGCGATTTCGAACGGTAACATTATCTTTTGGAGTAAATACGCAGAATTGTCGTTATTGGTCACATAAAGGACAGAATTCACGTCTAAAATATCAGCAGCCATTGCACAGTTCCAATGTGACGACTTGGTGTGCATTATCAAGCAGTGGAATAATTAGACCATTTTTTTTCGAAACTCATTGGGGGCAAGCAATAAGTGTGGACGGTGTTTCTTATCAGCGCTTGCTGAACGATTATTTTCTGCCAATATTAAGACTAGCGTCTCAGTTTGGAGCGCGCGCGATTTGGGTTTTTGAAGATTTTCATGCTGTCTCGATGTCATCGTTGCCGGCCCCACACAAGCACGCGAGAACACGCACACACTCACAGCGCGCGCTCAGTGCGAGAGCAGAGCAGTACGGGAGGCGAGCGGCTCGGCGCGCAAAATATTATTTATTGTATTTAGATCACTTTCTTTGCCGGCCGGTTTGGTGGAGTGGTAGTGAAGTAGCCTCTCAATCGAAAATATAGTTAAAAACCATCTCGATTACGTCAGCTTTCAAACAAAAAAAACCGCATCCAAATGGGTCTAATCGCATAGAAGCTACGTTGCCACAAATAGAGTCACATAAACATAGATACACACGAAAAACTTATAACAACCTTCTTTTTTGTCGGGGGTTAAAAATTGAACTATTAAAACTTTAAGAGTAATGCTCAAACTGTCAACGAATAGAATAATTTCTTCAATACGGGTACTATCTCTTCGTCCTGGACTTTGTTCCAGTGGGAATTTTTGAAAATTATGGAGCCTATGTGTTATTCTGATGTATATAAGCTATATTATTGTAAAATTTCATCCATAAAATCACACGAGGCGACAGCAACTAGGGAATCTAATCCCGCACCTTTTTTGCGGGATCGAAAATGCGGGATTAGTCGTGCGGGATCCCGCGTTAGATGATTTTTTTAGTTTGTAAAATGGGCTCAGACGATGCTCTGATTATTTATTAGACAGTAAAGCCCCATTAATAAGTATTTTAAGACTTTTCCTATGGAATACGTGACTTATCTATGGAGTTTTTTAGGAAATAAATTTTGTTTTCACTCTTTATTTTATAGCTAAATATAGTTTGAATTTCTATTTTGTGTTGTGTGAATCCTGTAGGTATTGAAACAGAACAATCGAATAATATATGTGTAATTCAGATATGAGTCATTTTTTTTAAAAAAAAGTTCACAATAATGTCTATTTGAATATTTTTGAGTCTGAAATAAATTTTTCAAAACTGCGGAAAATTTAAATATCCAAAACGCGTTGCTATTGGCAAGAGTCAATATGACGACAAAGTTCATGATGACAAAATTACTCAAATAAATTAATAATTGTATATTGGTTGGAAATGTTGTTTATTATTTATTTATTTATTTAATAGATCACCTTCAAGTTACACACCAACTCGTAATTAAAATGGCAAAAATTTACAAAAAAGGCTTAATGGTAACCCAATTATAGGTGACAACCGCATTTAAAATTTTTTAAGTAATATTATACCAAGAACATGGTACCTAATATTATACCTTAAAGAAAAATAAAACAGTCGCAGGAAAACAATTTGCAACATGAAAAGTTACATGATGAATTAGTTGAAACTTTAGTCAAAATATATTAAAATCCACAAAATAGTCGTGTGAACTGTCACGCTAATCGCGCCAAAATGGTGGCCGTTTAAAGTACCCGTTTCAGTAAGCTACTTTTAACTTTCGAAAAAAAAATACTTATAATTACTTTTCGTAGAAGATATTTTTTAACGATTTTTTAGCGATGTAAGTTATTTTTTCATTAAGTTATACAAGTCACAGTATAAGAAAAACAGCACAAAGGCGAACTTATCTCCCAAGGGTATTTCTTGCAGTCAACCCAATAAAAATAATAATAAAATGTTATTTAAATAAAATAAAAAAATACACGCATATTCCGTCGATTAATTATTGTTAGAGAAAGTTTTTGTGTTATTTGTGTCTTGTTATGGGAAAGGTACGATACGATTTTTTTTTTTTTGTAAAAGTTTTTATACTAAGTTTAACAAGTGAAAAATGACTTTGGTTATTATTAAAAACACGCGTGAGTTTAGTATAAAAAGAGTTTAAAAGTTCAAGTGAAGTATGGAAACATTTTTTAAGACTATTAAATGGGCTTAAAACAAATAAAATATTAAAAAATCTTAATCCCGCAAATCCCGCGGGATCCGCGGCGTGCGGGATCACGATTTTTATGCGGGATTGGATTCCCTAATAGCAACTATGGGGCTAAAGTGACTAACTGATTTTTTTCTCAATCTAATGTTTTTTTTAAAACGTGCCATCTGTAGAAGAGTAGCCGCTCATAATATGGCCCTAGGTACAATAATGACCCAATTCAAAAATTCAGTCGTCTGCCCATTGTTTTCTGAGAAAAAACCGTTGTCTGCCCCGTTGTCTTGGATAAATGGCGACCGGGTAACAACAACTATGAAGACTTGGTTTAGGTATTACTAATATCTAGCAATTTTGTCAATAACATAATCAACTTTATTACGGTATTTAATTATATCAAAAATATCGAGTGCTTTTTTGTGCCGCTTATTCTAAACAGATAGATACGACAGGAGTTTTGTGGCTCATGTTCTATATATATATTAAATCCAAAATGTACGAAACTTTTACTTTTTTGAAATTCTAATTAATTTTCCAAGTTGCTTAAGTATTTGATTTGCACCTTCGATAGAAAAAAAGAGAATTGCTGGACTAATATGTTAATTTGTTCACACTTGTTCCAAACTGCTAGCCTTGCATACTTTTTACTAATTTACAACTGGCCCAGAGAACGATGTTTCAAATGGTTGTCTCATTTGTGTTTCACACTTGTCACTTTGACTTATGAAAAATAAACACTAAAGATATAGGCGGAATACTGCATATTATTTTATTACTAGTTCTATTAATAATTAAGACACGCGGTAGCGTGTCAGCCAAATTAAAGCAAAAGAAAAGGAAAAGAAACTGGCGACTCAGCACCGTGTGTATATTTACACGAACCATTTCGAGCGACTTTTAACCCCTCCATAACTCAAAACCCATTCAACTGAAACACATCAAATTACGTACGTTTATTTATATAGAACCCCAAATTTCATTAACCTAGCTCAAACGGTTACAAAGATATGAAGGTCTAAATGTCGCCAATTTTCCACTGACTGCTGACTGACATATAGATCAAAAACCTAACCCACTTCCAGATGACCTAGCCAGTTGAAATTTGGCATCTAGCTTGGTAATTGTGTGTAACTGTAATCTTAAGCTTAATTTAGGTTAAAATAGTGCCAAGCCAAATCTTAAGCGTAAGTGATATCTAATTAGTATATGTAAATTATTCTACATTCAATTTAAAATGTCATATTTTTAATTAACAGACATTGTTGTAGTTGATAAGATAAAACAAGAAATAGAGTTGCATACTTGCTTATTTATAATGGTTACTTTGTTCTCTTAAATATTTTCTGGATTTTCTGTGGAACTTGGCGCTCATTTAGATCTCAATACTTTTTTCGGCGAAGTCCACAACCAAACATATTCTTATTATTGAACTTGGCTGTCATTTTTCACATTTATGTTTTTGGTGGGATAATACAAACACGCGCTACAGACTAAAAAATCTTTCAAGCTACCTATTGGCGGAATGTTGGTGGCATCAGGCATGTATGAATTAAAGGAGGGAAAGACGAAGAAAAATATATTTTTACAAGCTGGTGCCGGGGGATGATGAAGTAGCCGCGGGCAAACAACTTCTTTTTAATTTTGGGTATGAAAAGTAACCGAGGGCAGACAAGTGTTGTTTTTTCAAAATTGCGGGTCATACGAGTTGGAAGAGCAAATATTGATTTTTTTTATTCTCGATGGCGCTTCTAGGTCTCACAATGTGAACATTTTTTGAAAACCGCCATTTTGAAGAAACGTTTTGCGGCATCGTCTGTTAAGTTTTGTGCCCTAAAAATATTTGACGTCGTTTTCAGCAAAATTGCAAGTTCATCCTAATAACGCAGTTTATATGGGAACTAAAAAAGATTTTTTCGATTCCGACCTTTGTTCCTTGGGAAAGTTGTTCAGTTTTATGGACTGATTTACCACCCGAGGGGGTGAAAGTGATTTACCTAAAGCTCTGTATAGATATTAATCGCTTTTTCTTATTTGCCTAAAAGTCAGACTCATCATTTTTCTTTATTGTAACCGAAAGTTTGTTTCACGAAGTTTAACCGATAAGTAGTATTCACCTAATCACAACACTAGCAAGTATGAGAGACAGTTGCTTTCGCCCCAATAAAATGTGAATTATTTTTTTTGGAAATTGAGTTCCATTTCCAGAGGACCATTTTCAGACAGCTGTTTTGTGAAATATATATATATATATATATATAGTCTTATTCCTAACGTCTAGTTATGATTACAGCAAGGTCATTTAAGGCGACTACAGCACTTGATAAAGGCAGCACACATAGGAATAGTGCCATCTCCGTCTCTCAACAGGCCTGGGCCGGCAGTGCGAACAGTGTCGATACACGAAGTTTACGGACTATGAAAGCGTGCGTGCGTAAAAACATGTTCGAAAATTAGAAAAATGAGATTTATGGAAAGGTAACAGCTTAAATCTAAAAATGCGTTAACTACTTATCGAGAGTGTTCAATCACGAACATTTTGATAGCAAATTTAAGTTCCTGTGTGCATTTTACTATTGTTTTTACAGCTTAAAAGATACACAATATTGTGGGTATTTAGAGGTGACTTTGTGAGCTTTTTCTATCGAACCAAAAATGCTGAATCATGTTTTCAGCAAACTACTTATCTAATTTATGTCCTGAATATTACCGTAGTATTTTTTTCTTCGATTCAATGATGGATGGAAGCAAAGTTCCAATTTCATTTTTTTAGTTGCTTTCGCCCCGGGTGACCTTACATACAAACTTTCGCGGTTTTTTTCTCCTTACTTTTGCCGTACTTAAAACGAGAATTTCTTACTTTTTCCGAACTTCCAGCAAACACAGCTTGATTATTAAAAACTATAACTATGATTCTATATTATTTGATAGGTAATTTAATATGGATTATTTTATTTTTTGCCAGTGTGAGCATAACTCATTTCGTTTTTAAATAAAACTAAAGAAACTGAAAAATGGATCCTTTAGGGGGGTGGGCGTGAGGGGAAGCCGCTTACTGGGTGAAGAATTTTGAGAGTTTTTCCATGCCAAAAATCAGGATTGGGTTTTTTTAAGGTCGCCTTTATAGTTGAATCTAACTGAGTTGCTGTATTAGGTCTCTTCAATTTGTTGCAAAACAATTACAAAAGTTTGTCCTTTTTTTTGTGATTCTTCTTTAATCACTGACTTACTCTATAGCAGTGAATGCATATACCGTACCCTGCCCCCCGCCGACCAACTGCCTCAGACTTGTGCGTAACAATCTGATAGATAAAACGCCTCCTACTAGTAAATTGACAGATAATACGCGGGAATTTATGAATGAAACTTGCAACTAAATAGAATGTATGTGTGCGTAATCAACTTTTTTCGCACGTTTTCGCAATACATGAGAAAATAAAACATTAAAATAAACTGAATCCTTACTATAACAGTCAAAGATAGATACAGGCTTTCGGCAATTTCAAAAAACTGTCTTAATTACGAAATAATCGACAAAATTATGACAAAATGTACCAATTCTAAAAACAGCGCCATCTAGTGGGACTTTTTTAATTTTGGTTTAACAGCAACCGCCTTAACCCTCGGCATACCAGGTGAAAATTTGTAACATGCCATACAAGGTGGGGTGTGACATACCCTAATAAAACGGTCGCTGTAATCAGATAGGAATAGAGGTACTGAATTTTATTATTGCATATTTTTGAAATTGAACATAACTTGAGTAGCACTATATAAAAAAAATATGAAATAGATTAAATGGTTTGTTGAAAAAGGGTAGCGAAAATGCCATCTCCTGACTACTAATTTAGACTTGAAATTACCCTAAGAATTGATAATTACCAATGTTTGTAATTAAACTGACTTTTAAAAAATTTAACAACGATAATACATCTTTAATTTTTTACTTCAATCTCGAGGTAGGAGTTCTTTAGTTCGCCACAATTGCATTTTGTATATGCTCAAATAACAACAACTCTAAACAAAAACGCATCTAGAGCCCTAAAAAACGCACGCACGACTAAACTAATGGTACTTGCCAGTGTAAGAACGTCGCAACTCCAGCTACTGAGAGCTTCAGATTCCGCGCACAAAATTTTTGAAAATATATCGACTTTTCACCGCCTGGGGTTTATTACACCCCACCTGGTATGCGGAGGACCTATAAGCTCATCGCCTGTGTCGGGTAAAATGATGAGAAAATGGAAAGGTACAACTTTCGCGATAGTCGTTAAGGTTCACAATTAGTGTGATGAGCTACTGCAAATAGCTCTTATTGACTACCACGAAAGTTGTACCTTTTACTAAACACAGTCACATATTATCTCGCAAAAAAACTTGAAATATTCCTTGTATGATCAGTGGGGTGGTCGGGTGTGTGTGTGTGTGTGTGTGTGTGTGTGTGTGTGTGTGTGTGTGTGCGTACGTACCGGTGAGCGGGCGGCGCGGTCTGAAGCCGCGGCTGCCATCGGGCCCGCGCGGCGCCCGTGTGAGCACGACGCGCGGCGCGCCCCCCTCCTCCAGCGACGCGGTGCGCAGGCGCGCGGCCAGCCGCTCGGGCCGCTTGCCCCCCGCGCCCGCCCCGCCGCCCGCAGACACGTGAGCCTTGCCGCTCCTGTACGACCACTCAGTTACACACGCCGACATCGCCGCGACACTCTAGAGGCGTAGACCCACCGCGGCGCAGACTGTGCGCGGTCTCGCGGCGTATTTTAGCTGCGGGGATTCATTCGCTCGGCGACGTGGGTCCACGATTCCACTGCAGTACGCGCTACACGCGGATCGAAACCCACGGCTATCTACTCGGTGAGTTTGAAATTAAGGCTCAAATTAGATTTTCCACGCAGCTAAAATGCGCCGCGTGCCAACCGTGTGCCGCATGCATGGCGTGCATGGCGTTGAGCTACGTGGGCAATATATTCCAGCGAGCCACGCGTGTGTCGATGACGTCATTTCATGCGTAGCGTGGTCGTGGGTCGCAGTGGACACCATCACATACATTTTCTTGCAAAGCGAAGCTTAACCCACGTGCGTAACCTCTTCGTGCGCCGCGGTGGGTCTGCGCCTTAATGACGATAGTGACCGACGGCCGACGCCGACACCTAACGGGAGGGATCGCTTCACCTCCTTGAACTTCGAGTTTCCGTAAGCGGTGTACGAATGAATAAATAAATTCTTGATTGCTTACATGAACAAAAAAACCTATCCATCCATCTAATCACCTCAGAATGTATGACTTTTCGCCCGAAACTTCGAGAAAATTATCTAGCCAATGTTCATCCAGGGTGTCGGCTACCTCTATACCAAATTTTGACAAAATTGGTCCAGCCAACCGTTTGAGTGCGAAAAAAGAACAAACAACCATACATTCAAACTTTCGCGTTTATAATACCAATAAGGATAGTAAGGATGAGGCGTCGAGCGGTTCTAGAATTAAAATACGTCCCACCTGCCCTAGGTATGAGCGATTTGTATGTGTTACCGGAAATGCATGAAATTTAGGAATTGTATACAATTCCGAGGCTATCTAGGAAACGTAAAAAATATTGTGTCAAAGATTTTTACACACATATAGGAAATGTATACATTGCCTAGGAATTGTATAAAATTCCGAAATTGCTGTAGGAAATGTATAAAACTAATGTATCGTATCCATATTTAACTCGCCATAATCTATTTGAAATTCCCTCACTTTTGTTGTAAAAATGGCGAGTCTCTAGTTCATAATTAAGTTTGCGGCGGTTCGGAACCACGGACCAATAGCGACGCGCTGTACCGCGCATGCGTGTCTTCCATACACATCGAATCGTTGCTAATATCAGGGAGTCGAATTTGTGACAGCAGCGATCGGGATGCCGCTGCTCCCGCGCTTCTTCCCGAAATTAATGTAAAGAAACGTGAAAAAGACATTATCTCGAACGAGTGTTCATCAAAACAACAACCAATAAACATTATTAAGTGAGGGCGCGCCCATTGCCTACTCGAGCTCCCGTAAATCATCGCGCCGCGCGGGACCACGCGTGATGCCTACAGCCGCCGGCCGGCTATCCTGTAACCTGCAACGCATACGGGAGTAGAAGAAACCCACAGGTAAGACACGCACTATACTATCGGGTCTAAGAGATTCGAACCGCCTTCTTTCCTTTAGAATCGAAATTAAGTGGCCCACCGTCCATTCATTCAACTTAGTCGCTTAATACCCAAACGTGGTAAATTTCAAACTTTAAAATCGATTTCACCAAAACTAATATTTTCTGTGAATAAAATTAATAAAACAACCTAACCTAACCTGAATAAGCAACGTGAATCGGTCTTAACCATATAGTAAATTTGCTCACTTTATGAAATGTTGGAGAATTTCTTGAAATGGTCACATTCCATGAAATTTTTCACTGTCTATTGACCACATGCGACAACCGCTTAACGCAAACACAGTCGATTCTGGCACTTCGCCGGCCACTGCCGCGGCTCGCTCGGCTCGGGCCGTGGGGTCGCAGTTCTAACCTAACCTAACCCAACCAACCCTTAACGGGTTGGTTAGGCTAGGCTACTAACAAAGTAATTAAACAACAACTTAGCAAAAACTGCTATTACAAAATTTCTGATTATCTATCAGACACGTAGCCATGGGAATGAACTGATCAGCTCTAGAGTTATTTCAGATTTAGTTAAAATAAGAAAATTTGTAATGAGATTAAAAAGAGCAACCTGTTGCCTGTTTTTCACAGAGGAAGACTGCACCTTTGCGAATAGGCATAGAGTCAGTAGGGTCAAAAGAACGAATGTGTATGTATGTATTTAAATCCTTTAATGTATGTATGTATTTCATGTAATCTTGACTTGTTTTAAGTGGCATCGTGAATGTTCTAAAAAAAAATTTTTTTTCTATTCTATTCTATTCAAACCTACTTCTCGCAATTCGACTAATAAACAGAAAAAATCAAACATTTTATACATTTCCGATTGTTATTTAGGAAATGTATAGATTTCCTAGAAAATGTATCAAATATAATTCATTTCACACATTTCTGGGTGATTTTAGGAATCGTATACATTTCCTAGGAATGTATACAATGACTGATTTCACACATTTCCGTTAACATATGTATTGGAAAAAAACAAGGCCTCCTGGTGTAATGTATGCTTATTGTGTACTGTATGTGTACTGTATACTGACCCTAGTTTGAGCACGTTGCAGGCGGAGCACTTCCCGTTGCGCGGGTTGGTGAGCATCACGAACTCGACGTGATCACCGGGGGCCAGCTCCCCCCCCCCGCGCACCTCCGACATGTGGAAGAACAGCCGCCGGTTGTCGTCGCACTCCAGCGACAGAAACCCGAACCCGCCTGCACACACACATATACATATACAACAACAGCCGCCGGTTGTCGTCGCACTCCAGCGACAGAAACCCGAACCCGCCTGCACACACACATATACATATACAACAACAGCCGCCGGTTGTCGTCGCACTCCAGCGACAGAAACCCGAACCCGCCTGCACACACACATATACATATACAACAACAGCCGCCGGTTGTCGTCGCACTCCAGCGACAGAAACCCGAACCCGCCTGCACACACACATATACATATACAACAACAGCCGCCGGTTGTCGTCGCACTCCAGCGACAGGATCCCGAACCCGGCTGCACACACACACTCATATGCATATACAGGGTGGCCCAACGTATAACATCCAAAAGAAAAAGTTGGTTGCCCCGTGCCAGGGGGCATTCAGATCGCCCCCATGTATGTTCCACGTTTTTTTTAGTTTAGAAGTTATTACACATTTAATGAATTTTTAGAAATTTTTCACCTAGCATCGACTTTTTTTTCTCTTTATGTTTATTTTTATTTTTTTAAATCTGTGTAGATAATGAGCGAAATATCAGCTACGATTTAAAAAAAAAATTGGATGTCCGTCGTAATTGCGGAACATGGCTTAATAGTACAATATGATATAAGTGCGGTATGTTGAAAATCACAGCCGAGGCGTTGTTGCTAGCCCGAGCCGTAGGCGAAGGCTACAAGAAAACAGAGGCTATGATTATCAAAGCGCACGTATGTCATACGACGTTTTATGACATATTTGCGAGGAAATAATAAAACAATACGAAGAAGCGAGTTATGTAACGGCGGACAGCAAATGGGTTTTTAAAAAGATAAAATATAAATTGAATAACAAGTTTAATGATCGGAAGCGTGAACAAGAATGAATACAAATTATGAATTAAAATTGATGCGCCGAAAATGCTATTGCTGAGGATGCATCCGGTGTTGACTGCGTGACGTCGGTGGAGCTGCAACCTCAGCGATTACCAGGCCTTTCGGCATGGTAACTCCTCCCTCCTTAAGATGGAAGCAGGCTCCGCAGCTTCCAGTGGGGGCATCCCTTGGAGTCGTCTCTGATGTCTTCTTTGATTTGAAGTATTGAATTATCTTCCAGGTCAGAAGTGCGGTGATGCCAATGTACAGGAATATAGTCGTCCAAATTGGAGTGGCCATCATTATGGTCCAGTCTGGGTAATTAGCTTCAGATTGTATTTCTTCAGCTTTGTTGATAAGGTCGTGGATGCTGTCCAATGAGATGTCTTCAACTTGGAGTTCGTATTGGACGTTTTCTGGTGGTACTTCTTCTTCTCTGGGTAGAGGTACGATTTCTAGTGTTTGATTCATTAGGTAAATTTGGCATTGATCAGTTACTGAGATAAGATAGGTTCCTAGTAACTTTCTGTAGCTTGTTTTTTCTTCGCATTTATATCTTATGACGGTTTCTTTGGGTATGATTACCAGCCAGGTGTTTGGATCTATCTTTTGCATTTTTTCCTTCTTAGGTTCATCTTCGCGTAGGTGCAGTTCGCGGGTTCATGTTGGATAAGTGCGATTATGCAGTCTCGGGTGGTTTTCGTTTTCTTTGTGTCCAGTTGCTTGCAGAGTCTGGTGCTGTCTGCGATGTCTCGGCAGTCTTCGTAATGGTAAGCGTACTCTTCACTCCCAAGTGCAAGGTATTTGGATTTAGGGATTATTGTAAGGTTATTATTATAAGGAATAGAATAGAGATGGATAAGGTCATAGGTGTTAAGGTCTATATTAGGAATAGGTATCTAAGATAAAATTTAGAGTGTGTTCCGTACTATATGCTTTAACCTCTCTATTTTGTCAATATTATGTTTATCTCTGCGACTAGTGTTAGCGAAAACTTTCTTTGCAATTCTATGATTTCTAAGAGGAGACTTTGAGGGCTCATTATGCATTACACCTAACTGCAAAAACGTCATAGCATCTTCTAATATCATTAGCTTATCTAATATTATCTCTAAACTAAAATCTATTTGCACGTAAATATTTAAGAAATGTAGCTGATTAATCATTAACTATGTGTGGATCTGTGGTAACATTACGCAACACAATTTTCGAAGATTGCTATAACATCGGGTGAAACTAAGGAACGTGAAGCGCTAGTGTCGATTAAGAACTTATTCTGGAAGATCTATAGTAAGTGGTCCTTGTCCTGATGATTTATTTTTACTAGCTCCGGTTGTCGTTTTCCTGATCCTCGAAAAAATGTTGAGCGTCACTTACCTCAGGTTCTTCAGTGATTGGGTCTTCTGCATATGCCTGCGGTTCGCAAGCCATAGCGTAGTTGCAATAGGGGTTGTAGTGCTCCTGCTGGGGTTCGTAAAAATAAGGCTGTTCTTCTTGTAGGTGGAAAAGCTCTTGCGCAGCAAATTGTGGGGTCTGTGGCTTACCTACAGTTCTCATAGTCACATCTGATATCTTTTGAGGTGGATTTACTGGGTGTCTAGGGATATTCTGCTGCTGATTTTTGTAATTGTTACTTCTAAACCTACCTGAGTTATTGGCATTATTGTTTTGTGGCTGCTGGTTCTTCCATGGCAACAATGACTGAACCAATTGCTGTCGCTGCTGAGGGGGCATGTTATTACGCTGGGGTACATAGTTATTGGGGTTAAATAATTGGCGAAAGCCTTGGTTGCTAGGGGTGAGTTCCTTAAATGGAGCGTTAAAAGAAGGATTGTTCTGGAACGCGGGTTTAGCCGACTCGCTCGTCTTCTGTAGAGCCTGCGCCGAGCTAGTCCCCGGGGTGGGATTGGTCGCTATCCTGGCCTCTTCTCGGCGAGCCGTATGAATAGCCGCCTCCAACGTATCCGGTGAATCAATTTTTACTCCGATCGAAACATGGAAATCGAGTTGGTTAGTGTATTGCTCTATAGCCATTTTTTCGTAATATGATTTATCTGTATGTTGCCCTACAGAGTATACCGTGTCTAAAAGTTCTCTAACACGCTTGCCGAAGGTCTCGGCGTTCTCACCCTTTTGTCTACGCAAGTGGGTTAGTTCCTGCATAACTTGAACTTCATTCCGCGGGTCGCCTAAACGTCTCCTCAGTACTACTTTTATTTCCTCCCATGAATTTAAGTTACTTTCGTGCGCAATAGCATCCAAAGCCTGTTTCTCTAACTTACTTTTAATTAAATGAACAAACAAATTCCCCATAGAGCCTTCAAATCGTATATGTTCTAATAAACTGTCTATATGATTTATAAAATAATTGAGGCGTTTCGGATTACCATCGTATCTAGGTATTAACTCGGAAAGTGTTTTTAAATCCGACGCTGTGGACATTGTAAATTAAAATAAAATTAACGTAGCTAAAAATAAAACCTACAGTACGCGTGTACTAAACGATCACTTGATGCCGTGAAACGTGAGCCTACAGCGATTTTAGCGTATAGACAGACACACGTAAAACTTTACTTAGAGGGAGAAAAAAAAATTCAACAGGAAATAGAGCAAAGGAACTTGAGAGTAATAGAGCACTCACCACAACGTTCTCTGCATCTCCTGAGGGATTCTTGTTCAGGCAAAGGCGACAGGACTCCAATTCTCCGGAATCCCGCGATGACCGCCGTAGGGTTCGTGATGTGGATCGCGGAATAGCGATAGATACCGCTCGCCCGAAATCGCGTGAAGAGTTTTATTCGCGCGACAGGACTTTGAGTTTGAAAAGTCCCTTAACGAGTTTACCGCGATCCTACCGACTGCGCCAGTTATGTAACGGCGGACAGCAAATGGGTTTTTAAAAAGATAAAATATAAATTGAATAACAAGTTTAATGATCGGAAGCGTGAACAAGAATGAATACAAATTATGAATTAAAATTGATGCGCCGAAAATGCTATTGCTGAGGATGCATCCGGTGTTGACTGCGTGACGTCGGTGGAGCTGCAACCTCAGCGATTACCAGGCCTTTCGGCATGGTAACTAGCGCGCGGAATAATTTTTACTTGTTCACAAATTAGCGAAGAGGCTTCCAATGAGGCTGTCATAGACACATATGTGATATAAGCATCGTTTTCTTTTGTTAAATAAGTTTTTTTTTAATTAGCGAAGCGCGCGCATCTGGGTTTTTTTTAGGCAAAGGCACAAAAAAACAGCCAGTATTACTAATAAAGTTAACTACTTAATTTTGTGTATTTGTTATAGATATATGGTTGTAATTTATTGTCAAAATTAATTAAATTAAAGAATTAAATGTTTATTTATTATATTTTATCTCCCAAAGTTATTTTTATTCATAACATAAAAACTCTTTGCTAAGAAAAAGTACCGTTAGTTTTTAGAAGGAGCATCTTGATAAACCGTCCGTTTTACATTACATTACCGGACAAGTAGGAAATGAGATACAGTACGATATTGAAGTTGGTGGAATAAGAGACCCTTTACGAGCAAATGTGTTAAGTATAAAAACTTAAAAGTTCAAATTGGCACTACAGCGGAATCTTTCCAAAACTTCAAGTTGGTAAAAAAATTATTGAGATGGAACTGCAGATTTCAAACAGCTTTTAAAAACTTCGGAAGATATTCAACTTTACGAAACATACAAAAAAAATAGCACTTAATACGGCTTTTTTTACGAGTAATTCGCGTTTAACGTTAAGCAGCGACCATCGTAGACGGTTTCTATAGTAATAAATTACATGTAACGTATCGTTTCTGAAAATGCCACAGGTATGCCCAAAAAGTTGTTATGTGATTACTCAATCTTCACGCTATATCCCTTATGGGGTGGGGGCACAACTGTTGCTTTTTCTTTCAGTCATCGATCGTTCCTAACCCCACAAGGGATAGTGAGATGGAAGAGACTTAGTCTTTTAAGGCTTATTAAAAAGACTCGCCTTCATCTTACAGGACTCGATTATAATTAAAAGACTAAAAACTGAAACGATTCGAGTTGTTTTCAAAAGACTGAAAGACTTAACCGACTCCAGCTGGTTCCAAAAGACTTAAGGCGACTACAGCACCCGATAAAGGCAGCACACATAGGAATAGTGCCATCTCCGTCTCTCAACAGGCCTGGGCCGGCAGTGCGAACAGTGTCGATACACGAAGTTTACGGACTATGAAAGCGTGCGTGCGTAAAAACATGTTCGAAAGTTAGAAAAATGAGATTTATGGAAAGGTAACAGCTTATTCGATTTCGAAAAATGCGTTAACTACTTATCGAGAGTGTTCAATCACGAACCTTTGATGGCGTCGACGACGGCGCGGCGCTTCTTCCGGTTGGGCACGATGTTGGCGGCGCGGCCCTCCACGTCGGCCTGGAAGGTGACGGGGTCCCCCACCTGCAGTATCTCCCGCTTGCACGCGAGCCCCATTATGCCGAACTCGTACGTCGCGCCGCTCTCCGTCTGGATCAGACCTACACACCACACCACATCGTATCACGCTCGATCAGTAACGCACCTCATGTTTTTTCGCAAGTTTCAATAAGTATCAGAGTTCTGTTGAGCACCCGAATTCACCCGAAGTGTGTTTCTTTTTTTTTTGTCCTGTACTTATAGAAATAGTAAGATAAGTTTCGAGTGACATGAAGCGCTCGTAGTAGCCCGGTGGCTCTCGCTGATCTCGACCGATCAGTGAGGTTAAGCAACAGACACAGAGGCAGGAAACCTGATGGGTGACCAAAGTGGCAATTTATCACAAGCGTTTCCGTGTTTCGGAGGGCACGTTAAGCTGTCGGTCCCGGATGTTATTGATTGACTGCAGTCGTTAAAACCAAGTCAGGGCATTGTGCGGTTTTCGTCTTGTAGCAGTAGTCCGGTTGTTAGTCCGGTTGACCGAGCTAGGGCAACTTTTAGATAGCAATAGTTCGGTTTATACAAATCAACCAAACTTTTGAAACTCTTAAAGTTGCAGTAGTTCGCAGCAAAATTTAAATTAAATAAAAGTTAATTTAGTTAAAATTAAAGGATAATATAGGTAATATACATAGTTTGGACCGGGGATGACTTGGAGCGATTTTTAACTGGACAATTTCGTATTTTTACGCGAAATAGGGTTTAAAATGTGTTTTGACAATTGGAATTGATATTTACTTATATATATTACAAATAAATAATAAAATAATAAATGATTTATTAAACTGTCCGAATAATACAACATAGTTTTACTGAGATAACCACACTAGGCTAGGCCTGTGTCGTGATTATCTTTACATAATGATTAAACAGGGACATTTCTTATAGATTTTCTATTTGAGCAAAAAAAGTATTTGTCTGTGTATGTGTGGTGTGTGTATGTGTGTGCGTAATTGTTAATGTTTGTATAGTATAGTGGGAACGATAAAAGGAAGAATTTGTTTTTAAAATTTGTTTTTAAAAAGAGTCCGCTATTTTGTGTGCTTTAGTAAAACTTCAGTTTCATCATATGACATATTCACTAACATTTGTGTCAATGATTTTTTACCTTCGTGAACCGGCAGGTTTTTAAAATCTGGTCGACGCTTTAATATTTTATTGTAAATGAAGGGAAACATAAATGGTGAAAACCTAGTAGCAAATTCACTTTTGACAGCTTGTCTTTGTAATTTAAATACTCTACGTTTTAACAATTTATCATAATTTTCAGAATTTACGATATTTTTATGGGTACTCAACGTAGCTCTGAGTATGTATAGCCGACGCACACTCAGGACCCCAATTTCTTTGTAGAGTTGCGTAGTCGGATACCTATAGGGCCTGCGGAACATGACCTTTAGAACAGCTCTTTGAGCTCGTTCCAGAGGTAGCATGTAGGTTTTTGCTGCAGCACCCCACACTTCCTGACAGTACGTAAATATGGGCTCACAAAGTGAGGTATAAATGGATTTTAAAAGTTCAGCACTGGCAACATCTCGTAAATTTTTAAAAACATATATTAGTTTTCTAACCCTAGCTGCTGTTAGTTCTATGTGTTTACGAAAAGTGAGCCGTTCATCCAAAGTAACTCCCAAGTATTTTATCGAATGTGATCTAGAAATGGAGTCACAATGACAGTTTTGAGGGATTGTTCGTTGAGGATCTCTTATGCAATCATGTACCACCAGGTTACGATTTTGATCTGGGGCTGAAGCAGCAGTTTTGTGGAAACAGAGGTAAGTGGTTTTACTTGTGTTAAGAGACAGTAGGTTCTCGGATAACCAACTCCCCACCATGGCCATACCTCTCTCAGCATTTCGAAAACAATCTTCCCAACTGTCACCATGAAAAATAAGGGCAGTATCATCTGCGTAGCAAAAGATGTCTGCTTTATCCACTTTTAGCGAAGCAAGGTCATTCAGGTACACAAGGAACAAAATTGGTCCGAGAACGCTACCCTGTGGCACACCAAAGTTAACAGATTTTGGACTACTCCTCCAGTCCAGTCCAAAAGGAGAAAGAGAATAAATGTTTTCTCTTTTCTCCTTTGTAGTATTCCATCATAACTAGTATATTATCTTTCTTTGAAGTACCTAACTGGCCATTTAATATCTATGACGGAAATGCAATTCATTTCGCGTTTTTGTTATGTCATTTCCTGACGTTTCCGTCACGTTCTCACAAATTTCAAGTAAAACAAAATTTATTGACTAGAATTGAAAATTCAAGTTTAGCACTTGCTCGTCTGAAAATTATAGCGCTCCATGTATCTCGAGTATGCTATTATAGCTTCTCAAATAGACCTCTTTTGTATGAAAAATCGTGCAATATCCCTAGACCGCGCTGATGTGCATATGGGTCAAAATCAGAGAGGTGAGCATTATGCTTCTGACAAAGTTTTTATTTATAAAATATTATGCTAGTATAACAATATGTATTTCAAAATATATGTACCGTGCATAATTACAAGGCACTTAGCATATTTTATTCTTTGTAATAATATTTTACTTGATTTTAAGCAAAAAATAGCCTAAATAGTCATTCCGGGAACGCATCCTTTTACCATGTTTCGTAGTTCAGACAAGTCAAAAATGTATGCAATTAAGAACTAAAAATGACATATTTTAATATTAGCTTTGAAAATAATTAAATTAAGAATATATGCATAAAATAATTGCATATCATTTTAATTTATTCCTGTTTTGGCTATTCAAATGCTGTCTGACGATTATCAAATCATTCCGTGAACGCGGTCGATATTGGTAGACGTAGTAAAAACAAAATACCCTCGGTGGCGTTAGGGAGTAGCAGTGTGAAGTTCGCTTGACAAAGTAAATGGCGTTTGTCGTGTTTACGGAAAAAAAAATTGATTTTGTTGGTAAGTACCACTTAATTTGTTATTTGTGTAGCGTACTTTAATTCCCTGTCACTACGGGAACGCTGTTTGGTAATTAGTTTTTCGAAAATTTACATACTTTTTGCAAAATCTGATAAACATTTCAGCTCACTTGTTTATAACCTCTAAAAACCAATGTCTAACATGGCGGCGTCAAGCGTGACATGAAAATATTTATCAAATAATCATTTCGGGAACGTTCTCGTCCATGACGGCCGTTCCCGAAATGACAATTTGTGAACAAACCGATACTCTAATTCGTTTAAAAAGCATAACCATGCTAAATTTTGGTTTTAGGTATCCGTATAGTACGAGTAACATGGAAAAGGATAGAAATAAAATAAAAGTAAGTCGAAAGAACTATAGTATATAGAGTACTTAGATATAAGTTGACCTAATTATTGGACTACTTTAAGAGATGTATCAAACACTATGATTCACTAATAAATAGTACTTCGTTCTATACACATGTGTTTCCATAACTCGAGCTCCCGTCCCTATATGGCGACCCTGCGTTGGTCAGCCTCGGACGCGTGACACATATATGGAGTTGTGATTACAGTGAGAACTTTTCAAAAGATTTGTGCGAGATTACTAATTTTAAGTGAAAAATGTGTAATTCAAAAGCGCCGAAACCGGATTCTAAGGAATTTCTGACACAGATTGGGTACAATAACTACGTATCGAATACAAACGTCGAGATGCATATGGGAATGATATCCTGGAGCATGCTGGTGATAATTATGTTGTTCGTTATTGTAATGGTTGTCATCGTGATCCGCTACTGCTTGAAGTGCTTTAACAAGCGAGTTGAACGAGGTGTAGACGCTGGTATGTTGCGTTTACAGAAGCTTTGAATTCTTCTACGCCCGCCCTAGCCCCTTGACGTCTAACAGCTGAGTAAAGTAAAGAGGAAGAGAAAATAAAAGTGCAATTGACTTTTACGTTCCAATGCGTGGTGAATAGTGAGTGAATAGTGCAGTGAAATGGAAAACTGAGAGATCGAAGGCGTATATAAAAATGACAAGTGAATAGTGAGCATAGAGTAACTTATATATATATGGGGGTAATAGTGAGTACTGTATAAAAATTAGTTATATTCTGGTATAGGTATTAACATAAGTATGGACATCAACTAGTAAGTAAATATTATATTATGAAGTAGTATATATTATTATGTGATATATCTTTCACTGATAAGCTATGACTAGTGTTCTTATCAAAATAAAGGATAATTTAAAAAATATAAAAGATAACTTAATTAAATTGCCGAAAGACAGGCGAACTCCAGAAACCTTGAGTAAAAAATTAGAGGTTGCTAATTACTATTTATCAGAATTTAATACTGCTATAGATTTGATAGGAACACAAATATCAAAAGGTGAATTTTCAGAGGATTCAATTTTATTAATAAACGAATTGACTAAAGAGATACGTGAATTGTACAAAAAGATTGCCGAATTTTGTTCGAGTAGTTTCGAGGAAAAAAAACAACCAAAAACCATGGAGAAATTTAACTTAAAAACTGCTGTTTCGATTTTACCGCAAATGACTGGGGATGAAGAAAGCACAAAAAGGTTAATTGATGCCATTGAACTTTATTGCGCTATGTTAGACGCGGAAGGGAAAAAGTTACTAATACAGTTTGTTTTAAAAACCCGATTAACACAGAATGCGAAATTAAGGCTTTCACCCAGTTATGACTCAGAAACTGCATTAATTTTGGATATGAAAAAACATTTACTAACCCAACAGTCTAGTACGGCAGTTCATGCTGAATTAACCAGCGTGTCTCAACAAGGTAGGTCATTGGAGGATTACGGTAAGAATGTAGAGGACTTATTAGTAAGGCTAACGATTGCGCAAGCCGATGGAAATGATGGAACATTTAAGGTCTTACAACCGATTAACGAGAAAATTGCAATAAAACGATTCATTGATGGGTTGCGAAATCGTGATTTACGTATCATTTTAACAGCAAGAAACTACCAAACGCTCAAAGATGTCATTAGAGCGGCGAAGGACGAGGAGCTCTCTACAAACTACACACAGGAGCAAAGAAGGTAACATTTTCTTTAATCGACGAGGACGTGGTCAACGAAACTACCGTGGTCGATCGAGCAGAGGCAGTGTAACACCGAGGTGGTCAGATTCTACTAACTCAGAAAATCAGGCAAACCAGCCATCGGGTACTCGGGGTTATCGTGGCCGCGGAAACGGGTATCGTGGCCGCGGAAATAATAACAACTATAACATGCGAGGTAGTAATAATCGAAACAATATGCATTTTGTGGACACCACTGAAAATGAGACCTCGAACAGTGAACCCCAGACTTCTGAAAATCCCAAAGGTGCCGATAGCAACGCTTTAGAGTTTTTTCGAGCTTAACACCATATTATCTTGTGAGTATAGTAATATAATTGAATTGTCAGTATGTGGATTGAGAAAAAGGTGGCTAGTAGATACAGGAGCATCACTATCAGCCGTGAAGTATGAGATCATATCGCAGTTGAATGAACCGATACATAAACAATCCATTGATATAAATGGCATAGGAGGTAGATTACGAACAGAAGGATTTGTTTATTTAAATTTATCCAATCCTGGAATACAAATGAATCATAAGTTTCACGTTTTAAAACACTTGCCATGCATGGCCGATGGAATAATTGGTCAAGATTTGTTGGCGAAATATAAATGTAATATAAATTACGAAAATAACACTGTAAGCTTTAATTCGGGTAGTAAAAGGATATTGATATCTTTAGAATCAGGGAGTTTAATGAAAAATACTTATATGAGTATCCCACCACGGTGTGAAAAAATATTTTACATACAAACAGATATGACAGAAGAGTGCCTGGTTTATCCGAAAGAGTTATGCGAGGGAGTTTTCTTAGCGAGTTCGATTACGAAACCCCGTGATGGTAAAATAACAATACAGATATTGAATACAAGGGAGAATGAAGTAAATCTTACTTATTTTAGGCCGGAGTTAGAACATCTCTCGAATTATAAGATTTGTACATTTGAAAAAAATGAAATAAAGGTAGACAGAGTAAAAAAAGTATTAAACTTACTAAATTTACAACATTTAAATAAGGAAGAAAGAACTGGAATCCAAAATATTTGCGCGAAATTTTCTGATCTATTTTCCTACCCGGAGATAAGTTGACAACTTCGGGGTTGTATGAACAAAACATACAGTTGAAACCTAACGTAGATCCAGCTTACACAAAGCAGTACCGACTACCATTTTCTCAACGCGAAGAAATAGAGAGACAGGTCAAAAAAATGTTGACAGATGATATCATTGAACCCGCAAAGAGTGAGTGGTCTAGTCCTATTCTGTTGGTACCAAAAAGGGAAACTAACCAAGATGGAAGTAAGAAAATGCGTTTAGTGATTGATTTTAGAAAACTAAATGATAGAATTGCAGATGACAAATTTCCTTTACCAAATATCACAGATATATTGGATTCCCTTTCAGGCGCAATGTATTTTACTCATTTAGACTTAAATCAGGCATATTATCAATTGAGCTTAGAAAAACAAAGTAGAACGTGTACGGCTTTTACAACACCATCTGGACAGTACCAGATGAAAAGATTACCTATGGGACTCAAGACGAGCCCAAGTGCATTCAGTAGGGCGATGACGGTAGCCATGGCAGGCCTTAATTATGATAAGGTACTGGTATATTTAGACGATTTAATTTGCTACGGTAGAAATTTACAACACCATAATAAAAACCTCCTAGACGTATTTACTAGACTCAGAAAAGTAAATCTAAAACTAAATCCGAGCAAGTGTGAATTTTTAAAGAAAGAAATTCTTTATCTTGGCCATGTTGTTTCTTCAGACGGTATAAAACCAGATCCAAAAAAAATTACAGCTCTCAAAAACTACCCAACACCGGAAAATTTAGATGACGTCAAAAGATTCGTAGCGTTCGCAAATTACTACCGAAAATTCATTCCGAATTTCGCTCAGATAACGATACCTTTAAATCACTTATGTAGAAAAAATATTTCATTCGTGTGGGATGACGTATGTGAAAAAGCATTTCAAACATTAAAAAACTCATTAATTAAACCACCAATATTGCAATATCCCGATTTAGATAACAGCAACACATTCATATTAAAAACAGATGCGTCAGGCTTTGCAATAGGATCCGTCCTCTGTAATAAAGATCATCGACCGGTCGCGTATGCTAGCCGTACCCTTAATAAGGCGGAGAGGAATTACCCCACGATTGAAAAGGAATTACTCTCAATTGTTTGGTCCGTAAAATATTTTAGACCATATTTGTTCGGCAGAAATTTTATGATACAAACAGACCACAAGCCATTAGTATATTTGTTTAACATGGCAAACCCGTCAAGTAGGTTACTTAAATTTAGATTATTACTAGAGGAATATGACTTTACCATCCAATATGTACAAGGTAAAGACAACGTGACAGCAGATGCTCTATCACGAATAAAAATTACAAGTGACGAGTTAAAGTGCATGAATGAACACTTAATATCTGTACTAACGAGAGGACAAAAGAGAAGAATGAATGAGCGTATGGAGGAGGATAGTGATGCCCCAAAAGGTCAGGAGCCACTCAACGACTGGTCTGACCACCCGAGAGTTGTAGAAATGCCTAAGCTACCGCAGGTGTACACGGAGTTGGTTATGACAAGCGAAGCCGAATGGAACAAGTACAGCAAAGACACATCAGGAGAAGAAGACAACTTCATTTATTTACCATCTAAGGCAATGGTATGTATCAAACCCACCGCCCGATCGCGATGCGCACGAGTTGACTTCGTGAGGGAGATGAGTTTGTTTTGTAAAAAGTTAAGTATCCCTTGTTTATATGTAATAAAAAACGATGACAACGAAAGTTTTGTTATAGACATAACTAGAACTATAAATAAGTTGGAACAATGGTCTGGTCCACGCATATGCATCGTAAAAGGGGTACGTAAAATAACAGAAAATAATATAAAGCGAATTATTTTGAACGACTACCATATGCTACCAACAAGTGGTCATGCCGGCATAAGACGCATGTTGAGCAATATAAGGAGAAAATACTTTTGGCCAGGGCTTGAAAAGGACGTAACAGAATACGTTAAAAAATGTGACCAGTGCCAAAGGCAAAAATATGGTAAGTACACTAAACAACCATTGGTAATTACCAATTGTGGAAAAGCAGCTTTCGATAGAGTTTATTTAGATATAGTGGGCCCATTAGTTAAGGATTATAATAATTATCAATATGTACTAACGCTTCAATGTGATCTTACTAAATATGTCGAGGCATATCCCCTTACCAATAAGGACACGGAGTCAGTGGCCTCAGCTTTTGTAAACAATTTTATACTTCGCTACGGTATACCGCGTGACATAATCACCGATCGTGGCACAGAATTCATATCCAAAACAATGCAAAGTGTGTGTGGACTGTTGAAAATAAATCAGTTGTCTTCAACAGCTTATCACCATCAAACTATAGGGTCATTAGAAAACACCCATAAACATTTGGGTGCTTTCCTTAGGATACAAACGGAAAATCAAGCACAGAATTGGAGCACATGGTTACCATACTGGTGTTTTTCCTTCAACACTACCGTCCATACAGAAACTAAATATTCCCCGTATGAACTTGTATTCGGGAAACAGTGTAATATACCAAATAACTTAACAAACTATATAGAACCGCTGTACAATGATTACGATTACCCATTACAGTTAAAATACAGGTTACAAATATCGCAACAGGAGGCTAAGAAAAATTTAGAGTTAAGTAAAAAATTACGTAAGGAACGGTATGATAGTTATATTAATCCTATTACTTATAAGAAAGATGATTATGTAATGATAAAAAATGAAGGAAGTAAAAACAAACTGGACCCAATATACATAGGGCCGTATAAGGTGATTAGAGATGAGGAACCCAATGTTGTAATATTAGATAAAAATAATAAAGAGAAAATAGTACATAAGAATAGATCAAAATTGTATGTTAAGTAAGCTATAATAAGTTAATGTATTGATTATAATCCTCCGTGTATAAAAAAAAAATTAGCATATACTTTTTTTTTTCTTTTTGGTATGGCGTATAGTATATAGAGTACTTAGATATAAGTTGACCTAATTATTGGACTACTTTAAGAGATGTATCAAACACTATGATTCACTAATAAATAGTACTTCGTTCTATACACATGTGTTTCCATAACTCGAGCTCCCGTCCCTATAGAACGATTAAAACAGGACAGTATAGCTTATAAAAGACTTCGTGAAAAGGCTAATGCAAGGAAGCGCAAGTTTTAAGACAACATGACACCTGAGCAAAAAGAGATGAAGAGACTGAAAGATA
>OX465242.1:38283657-38313039 GCA_949987775.1 Aproaerema taeniolella | reverse complement strand
TGGGTTAACTCGCTGCATCGTCGACCTCTTCTTTGACCTTATGGTCAAGATTGAGGTCAAGAGTTAACCCTACTTATGATTAAAAAAAACGTGATTATTTGCACGGCGATACTTGAAAAAAACGGATCGATTCTGTTGTGGACACGGTCAGTAAGTGTAGGTTCGTTCACAATTTGTCGGTTTGTCACAAATCCTAATATTATAAATGTGAAAGTAACTCAGTCTGTCTGTCTGTCTATCCGTCTTTCACGCCTAAACTACTGAACCGATTTTGATGTTTGGTAGAGAGATAAATTAGAGCCTGGGAAAGGACATAGGCTACATTTTATCCCACAGTTAGGCACGATATAACCTGTAGTCCACGCGGGTGGAGCCGCGGGCGGAAAGCTAGTAGATTATAAACCTTCAGAACATAGGATAAAACAAAGTAGGATGTAGTGTGAGTGGTCCTATGGCTATTGGTAAATCTCTTTCAACCTCTCGGGTGGTTAATCAGTCCATGAATCTGAACAACTTTCCCAAGGAACATACTCGTAGGTCAAAATACGAAAAAAAAAATCTGATTTCCGATACAAACTTCATCAGCATATGGGTCTGTCTCAAAATAATTGTATATTTGCGAAAAAATCTTGTCCTTAGTTCATCTTACCAAGAAAATGGTGTTGATTTAAAAAAAGTTATATAGATAATAAAGAAAAGCTAGTATACTCTACGAGATGAGCATAAATAGAATTCGAATGAACGCAAAAATAGGGCTCTGTGCTAATACATTAGGGACTTTTTTTTAGTCTTCATACAAAAAAACCTTGTCCTCCATTGGATGTCAATGATAAAAACTGAAATAACTCCGACAAGATTTTTCTTGCGACAAAGTATATATCACATCTATTTATACAGATATAGATCTTCCTTTAGCTGTTTTTAATTGTATTTAGCATAAATAATTACTCATATATTACGCAATTTATCTTTTGTCTTTAATTTTTACCTGCACGTAACACTCCTGAATAAACTACTCAATTCGTGCCAAGAAAACAAAAATTCTACTAACAGTTAGCATTCATTTGTTCTGGCAACATTCTTCCACGCACTGCATGACAAAAAAATCGCAATATTGAAAACACCATTGAGTAAGTGATCGTAATCAGAGTTTTTGTCAGAAATATTGTCAAATTACATGTGCGTAACGGTTTAATTTCCTGAATAACAGTAAGTAATTAGTGTTATTTGTATTAGTACTTGCAATGTTTACATTATAATCTACAAAATAATTTGAATCGTTTGAATGCCGTCCAAATCAAACTACTCGTTAGAGCGTTACATCGGAACATGTAGGTTATTTTACATGAACGTAACGAACATGCACTAAACGAATGAGTAAAGGCGTATTCACTTAGGTGTACTGTTAGATTTCGTTAAAAAAAATATTATTTTAGAATAAATTTAGGTACTTACTTAGTTCCATATTATTGTTTCAGAGAAAACTGCATACAGTTTTCTGTAACCCTCAAGGATTATGATAATTAGTTATGGTCCAATAAATCGATTTTTTTCCTACTACCTTTTCTATGAAACCAATTTGTGGTGTGGCTCAGGCCAGCAGACCCACGGAACTTAAACAATGAATTTAGGTATTCTATGTATGTCAATACACAGTGCCTTCCTAGTGCCTATTGATACCAAAAGAACCATATCTAGTGCCATCATAGTTTAAGAAATAAAGGTCGTTGTTTGTGGGTCTGCTGGACGGATATCAGCTCAGCAGACCCACCTCTCGTACACGGAAACGGCTAAAGTTAGAGACATGGTTCTAGTTCTAAGCTTTAACGCTTTCCTTGGTGCCACCGAGAAAAAAGTTTCAAACCTAGTGCTTCAAGCGTTTCGGAGCTATAAAACGATCTTGGTGTGCCTACTGGGCGGAGGGTTCAACGCAGCAGACCCAACACGATAGCTCCATAACTAAAAGGTAATTGGTATGAAATCTCATATCAGTGTTTATTGTGTAATTAGTGCCTTAGATTAACATAAAAATATCTGTTTAATTTAACTTCCAAACATAACAAATAGCCTCTGAAAGTTCTGCATACATTTCAAAATGAATACAGTCGTGTACATAATCAATAGTTTTTACGTGATCGTTGATACAATATGGATTCAATGTCTCTTTTACAAGCTTGTATTTTATTTGCAATGTTCGTAAGGGTGATTTTTGTCCACCAAGTGACCTTTTATGTACCTACTAAGTCTTCCCCTTTCCTGCGTGCTGGGTTTATTAGTTATTAGCACAGTTTAACCGCCAAGTACCTAAATCAAAAATTACGTAGTTTGATTTTGATATACGATAATAATAAACGTTACACACTCAAAGGCCCACATTAAGATTTTCCTTTGTGACGTGGGTCCCTCGGAACACACATAAAGACAAACACAAATACCCATGACCCGAGAACAAACATTTGCTTTTTACACAAATATTTGCCCCGACTGGGAATCGAACCCAGGACCCGTCGATCAAGAGGCAGCGCCACTACGACTAGACCAAACTTGTCGTCAAATATACGATAAAAATATATGTTCAGGTTTTATTAGGTCTTAACTTGTATTTATAATACAAATATATCTCGGTACTATGTGACTGTGTATAAGATAGGGAATAAAAAAATTAAGAGTTGAAAAATGAGTAAGTTAATATCAAAAAAATATGTAATTATGAGTTTGATTTATTTTATGTTTATTTGTGTGTTTAAGAGACTGTATCTTAGAGCATTTAAAGAAAATAATATGGAGAATGACAGCTACACGTCAAATTTTAGGATCAGTCAACAGAGGCGACATCTGAAGTGAGAAATTGGCAGTTTATTACTTGGCATATGTACCTAATAAATGAGTTTTGAGCGTGACTGTACTTCGGTTGTTAAAATGTATGGAGAACTTTGAGAGGTTCAACTGTTATGTTTGGATGTGAAATTTAACAAATATTTTTATGTTAGTCTAAGGCACTAAACACTGATATGAGATTTCATACCAATTACCTTTTAGTTATGGAGCTATCGTGTTGGGTCTGCTGCGTTGAACCCTCCGCCCAGTAGGCACACCAAGATCGTTTTATAGCTCCGAAACGCTTGAAGCACTAGGTTTGAAACTTTTTTCTCGGTGGCACCAAGGAAAGCATTAAAGCTTAAAACTAGAACCATGTCTCTAACTTTAGCAGTTTCCGTGTACGAGAGTTGGGTTTGCTGAGCTGATATCCGTCCAGCAGACCCACAAACAACGACCTATATTTCTTAAACTATGATGGCACTAGATATGGTTCTTTTGGCATCAATAGGCACTAGGAAGGCACCGTGTATTGGCATACATAGAATACCTAAATTCATTGTTTAAGTTCCGTGGGTCTGCTGGCCTGAGCCACACGATTTGTGTCGTTGTCGTTGAATTAATATTATTAGATAGTACCAAAAACTGTTTTTAAATATATTTAGATTGTATTACATCATTTAGTATTCGTAAAATTAAGACTAAATGCCCACTGTTTTTTTTTAAAAGAAATTAGTTGATTTCACCATATTTATTTTTTCATTGTGAACAGCCTTTATGTTGGCATGAACGTAACATTTTATACATGTGCGTAACGCTACTTCACATGTGCGTAGAGATACAATTATTTTGAGACATCCAATAGCGCATTTTGTATGGGATATTATAATTTTTTTTTGATATTTTGACCTATGTTCCTTGGGAAAGTTGTTCAGTTTCATGGACTGTTTTTAGCACCCGAGAGGTTGAAAGAGATTTACCTAAAGCCCTGTATATATGTTGTGTGTAGGGTAAAGAGGTGGCGTGCCAGATAACGAAGCTGCCGAGCGGGTCGGTGGTGTTCGAGGACGTGTCTCCCGAGCTGATGCGCGGGCAGGTGTTGAAGCCGCTGGAGCGCGGCGGAGCGCGGCCCCCCCCCGACCCGCTGCCGGGCCGCATCCGGTACCGGGCCCGCGACCACGCGGAGCTAGAGGTATGTACACCACACCACACACTACTGTGAGCACCGCTCTCCAACCAGGGGGTACTTTTCTAAGGTAGCTTGCTTTGAAGGAAATACGGATTCAATCTTTCGAAATTTATATTTTAATATTATCACTTAGAACTTTTACAAAATCTTAACTAAACTACTAGCCATGTTAGGTCCCCGCCTTTTATCAACTTTCCCCCGTCCGTTACTTTTTTCTTTTAATTTATCCCTTTCGGGAAAGTCCAAGGAAACTATGTTCATACAGCCATGTCTTCAGTGAAAAATCTTCTTTCTTCAACTTAACCTAAACCCTTAACTGTTCATGTTCTGCGTGAAACCGGATAGCGTCTGTTTTACGAAAACTGGCGGCGAGAAACACAACCGCGAGGATTTTTATCGGTATCAAACGGTCACTGTTATCACTTGAATTTTTCATCACTACACGAATTTTAGTCAATTTACTGCATAATATACCATCAGTATTACACATTAAACAACAACGACAATTCAATTGACAAAGCAACCGCCCACGCCGAGTTCCCGCCAAAGACCCCGTCCGTTACCGTTTGATGTTTCGTCTAGTGTTGCCAATTCTCAATGTATTTTACTCCAAAACTTAAAAAAGAACTGTGTCCAAAACCCAAAAGTGAAATAATTTTTAAAAACCATTGAGAAATAAAAAAAGTGACAAGCTATTAAATTTCAATAGAGGGGGAAACTGTCAAATAACGAAAAAGAGATGCACTTACTGGCACGTGACGTCTATGCCATTCGTTTGCGTAGGTAAAAACTAGCTCTCCCCACAAAACGAGATAGCTAGTTCTTACGATAATATAAATGCTAATAACTTGTTCATTTATAAACCAATTTTAATGCTGTTTTCGGATATTAGTATATTTCTAGCATTATTTATTGTTTCACATACAATAATTCATAAAATCAAACACTGTCAACGCGTCCGGTGCATAAGGAACAAAAACCAATAGGCCTTATTAGCGAAATTGACTGATTTTTAAAAAGCCCAAGTCCCAAAATGCCTGAAATGTGAAATGACTGGTTTTCGTAACGTCTGACAAACAAAATGAATTGACAATTGGTACAGTCGCAGTCAAAATAAATATTCACCCCTACTACGCCGAAACTTCACTCATTTCTAATAAGCTATTTATTAGCATATAATTATCGGTATTGATATAATATTTTAAGACTTCTTTGATCCTAGTCCTTGAGCTAATTTTATTTGAAAAAAAGTCAAAACGGATAACATACGACCCTCAGACCACAACATTTTACTACAGAAGTAAAATCGTTTAATCGTTTTTAATGGAGAATCTTCTTGGTTCGTAGTACTTTATCTCCTTGATGGAAGAGACATTTGGATATAAAAAAACATTTTGACATCCGTCAGAGAATAATTTTATTTTGTCATACATAGAAGCGTTATTTTGTTGAATTACTGTTGGAATTCAATAAATAACGCTTCTATGTATGACTATCTTAAATATTTCTCCAGAAGAAATTTAGAAATTTTTAAAGTACATGAAAAAACAATGGCTCAATCTGGATGGCTCGATGCTAAGTTGTGCTGATGACAGGCATCGTAGCAACAATTCCCTTGAAGAACCCAATGTTCAGTGCCGCGAAAAGAAGAAAACATTTAATTTCTTTCGATCATAAATATCCTCTGCAACTTAACAACGGCACGATTACACGGATCCAGTTTTAAAAAAATCTGTATATAATAAAAAAAACGATTTATTAGTGAAGCATTGAGTAATAACATGAAAGCTTTGGTTAGGTAGGTCATTAATTTATGTTCATTACTTTATTTTATGTAAAATGGGTAAATATTTCGTTAATTACATAAATTCTTATATATTCTGCTTGCATTATATTTTTTTTTATACTCCTTATTAAAACAGTAATTTTACGAGTAATGCCATAGAAACACCCTAATTATTCTTATGGTTATGTACACAAAGTTAAATCGCGTTAATTTTATTTTACAGATTTTGTTTTAGTCTACAAAAACTTAAATGTTAAGGGTATTTCTATGATATTGGTCGTGACTGTACATCACCGGCCATGTTTCTTTTCAGACGTTTCAAAAATCAGTCATTTCACATTTCAGGCATTTTGGGATTTGGTCTTTTTGAAAATTAGTCAATTCAGTAATAAGGCCTTTTGGTTTTTGTTCTTTATGCACCGGACGCCTGTCAACATCCCTATCTTCTATACATATTATAAAGAGGAAAGATTTGATTGTTTGTTTGTTTGCATTGAATAGGCTCCGAAAAATTATTTCACCGTTAGAATCCTACATTATCCGTGATGGACATATGGTACATGATTTTCTTGAATTCCCACGGGAACGAAGTCCCGAGTGGAAAGCTAGTTTTAAATGAAGTAGAAAAAACCTTTGGAGTCCACAAACGGGTCGCTACTGTCGCGTGTGTGTGTTCGGGCAGGTGCCGTTCGGCGACAAGAACCAGTGCGGCGAGTTCACTCTGCGGCACGGCGACTGGGTGCAGTTCCAGGTGGCCACGGACCGGCGCGACCAGCTGCAGCGCGCCACCAACATCTCGCTGCTCGACGACAGCTTCAACGTCTCCGGGGAGAGGTATGCACCGTACACTACTACTACGTGCTACTACTGCAACGTCTCTGGGGCGAGGTATACACTACTACTACGTACTGTACTACTCTTATCTCAGTGAGAGGTTCAACTTTCGCAAATCGTCGGGCAGGCGCGGTCACAGCCTGAAATTTTGGAGGGGGTCACTCACCCAATTCACAACTAAGTATACAGCCTTTATCTTGAATCTTTACAATAAAGCGACAAATTACATTATAATATTGTTATACAATCTTTATCATAACGACGCATATCGATTTTGCTAGGATTACCAGAACAACGTAGGTCGGTTCCTTGTTTCTAAACTAGATGTCATTTCCAAGTTATTTTGGCCATCGTACGTAGTTAATAAAAACATCACTAGATGTCAGCAAACTATAAATTTATCGCTGTTAGGGTATAGCTAGAAGTTTCCTTTTATTATTTGGCAAATTTTTGAGATTTTTCAATTTGACCTTAGATTTTGGGGGGGGTCATGTCCCCTGTGACCCCCCCCTTCGGACCGCGCCTGTCGTCGGGAGACCGCCTTCGCTCGAGCACCAATTTATCCTTTGCGATTCCGCAGCACAGTACTCACACATATACTTGATCTTTCTATTACAGGCGGCACATTTATGGAACACTTTTCCGGAAGAAATTAGGAAAGCTCCTTCCGTTCACTCCTTTAAGTTAGCATTAAGAAAACACTGAGCACAACAATTGAGCAGTAATAATTATATATAGAATCATATGTGCATTTTGTACGTAGTCATATTTATATAGTATATTGTATATATTTTATTTATATACATATTTTATATATATATATATATATATATATTTTGACGGCCGGTTTGGTCGAGTGGTAGTGACACGCTGCCTCTTAATCGGCGGGTCCTGGGTTCGATTCCCAGTCGGGGCAAATATTTGTGTAAAAAGCAAATGTTTGTTCTCGGGTCATGGGTGTTTGTGTCTGTCTTTGTGTGTTCCAAGGGACCCACGACACAAGGGAAAACCTTAATGTGGGCCTTTGAGTGTGAAGCGTTTATTTATTTTTTTACCTATATAATTAGTATAGCGTTAAAGTAGATAATATTAGTTAAAATTCCTTATTGCGCAAGTACGCCAATCCTGCGATTAGTCTCCTTTCGTTTCTCTCGAGGGTTAGCCAGAAGAAATCTCTCTAAGGGATAAGATCGCCTTTGTACATAGTTTTTTTTGTATCCATCTCTTGTTTAGTAATTTTTATTATGTGCAATAAAGTGTTTACATACATACTAGTGAGGCGGCAAATTGAATGTTTTCGTTAAGATTGTTCTCTGAGTGATAAAAACATGAAATTTTTATCATGCTTAGGGGATACCATAGTGATTATTTTAAGATGTGGAGGCAAGCTGGATTTGACCCCTATCGCATTTAAGAGGTCAAATTATAATTTCGATTACGTTTTACTCCGTTTTATGTATTTTTGCGAATCCAATTTGGAGCGATATTAGAAATGTACATATGAAAACACATCTACACATCACCTTCTTTCCAATGACACCTTAATCATCAAAATCGGTTCATTAGTTTAGGCAGGAGGTATTCCCAAAATTATAGAAATTTTATTAGCGTAGTAATTATATCCATTCTCGCATGAAGTCGTATGGGAATCCATAGTTTTTGGATAGAAGGATGAGCCTTGGCACACTTGTTCCTTAGTTGGACTAGTGTGGTAAACGCCCGGGAGGTTGCCTCTGTCGCCCGATTTTGGGGGTGGGGGGGGAAGGATGAACTTTTCATACACCGCGCGCACTAAGACTAGTCATAACTGAAAATTTCTAGGTACTGGGGCAATTTTGGTATCGTTTTCAACTAAATAAAAGCTGCTAAGTTGATTTCTGAAACAAAAACAGAGCGTGTCCATACAAAAAAGTATGGACACGCTCTGTTTTCGTTTCAGAAATCAAAGTATCAAAAAAAAGTATCAAAACCGTTATTGTCGCAGTATATAGGTGGCCACTAGGCACGATAGTGGCGCCGCCATTATTTTCACGACTTTCTTGCCAGGCTGTATGTACAAGGTTTGGCTTACTATGTTATTTTAATTTTTGATTGTTTTTTCAATTTGGAAACCATGATATTTTCATGAATATGTTTTTATAGACATACACCGTCAAGCTTATGCAAAGTGTAAGTGTAATATATGATCACAGATATGGGTATATTAATATATATCTGTATGGAACTGTTTCGTAAGCAAGTACCCGCAATTGTATTTCTCAGTAAGCGCATTATGTAATTTCTTTTGAGAAATAAATTTCTTAAACCATAGATCATGATCGGTTCTAAATAACCATTTTTCCTGGAAACTATCTAATTTATCGCTACGCAATGTACAGCATGCGATGTATGTTTTTGATGTTTATGTTTTACGCTATTATTATATATTTTTTAATAAATCATTTAGTTTTAAAGCAGGAAACCTTCAAAATAAGCATTTCAAAAGAAACGGAACGAGGCAAACACTAGGGTCATTGACTTGGGTCTTGGGTAATTTTTATGTGAAACGCTGGCAAGTTTTATGCCTTCCTGAAATCACACTGACCGAGATCAAGACCTGCTTTAGCATTAAGTATGTCTTCCAAAACGATTTATGAAAATGTATGGGACGGCTTCGCATTAACTGAAACCCTGTATCAAGCTGTTATCCTGAACAATTTTTTAGTGGAATTTTCCACACGTTTCTCGTAGTTACACTGATTGTGACACCAGATTTTACTCGTTCCTTGTGGCAACACAGGATTTTACATAAAGGTAACTTTTCCCATAACACCACAGTAGATATCGTATCGATTATAGATAAAACACATCAGAATGTTTTTTAAACGATTTTATTTAGCTTGTCCTGTTATCTAGTACCTAATTGGAATTTGCCCCTTCCTTTTCACGGATTGATCTAACATTTTGTAGATACGCACCTTTAGTTTGGATGATAATATAATTTAATACATTTGGATCATTTCTTTATTTATTAATTTACAAAACTTAATGCACTAATGTACAATGGCGGTCTTAATGCCTATAGGCATTATCTACCAGTCAACCTTAGGGTGATTCGTAGAGGATCATGGCAGGTGCATACCTCCATGGAGGTGAGAGACTAAACGGAAATATATACAGGGTTAACGGGAACTCGATGTATAGGCAGGACGGCAGGACGTGATAGGGCAGCCAAAATGCAACAAATTTAACCCATCTTATACTTCATTTTTTTTAGCATTAGAATCTTGTAAAATTTGAGTCTTTCATCTGTCACGTCAATGTGTGGCGAATGAAAAAAATATGAAAAATTGCATATTTTATTTCTAATTTATGATTTTAGGTTCTAAATGCCCAATAATGTGACAGTTTATTCATATTTTTAATAATATTACATTGTTATTTCAATTTATACTACGAAACTTAAATTAATAGAAATAAATAATTCATTTCGAAAAGTTTAACCTATAAAAGACTTCAAGAAGCAGAGGTTGCAAACATAAAATGTCACAGCACAGGTCAAACGTCACCTTCTCTCACCAGAGTGCGAGTGCCATCAGTAAATTTTGCATTTTGAGGATTTCCATTTCATGTTAAGTACTTATATTTTATTGGTTTTTGTTCTTATTAACTTTTAAACGTAAACTGTTTAAAGCCCGCGCGGTAAGGGGGCGCGGGGAGAGGCGATAAAGGGGGTCGAGAGAGGTGCGGGCGAGAATGTGCCCACACGGTTTAACTTATAGTTGTTGTTTTTGTTGTATAATTACGTTCCTTAATAGACGAGCCTGAGGCCGCCGGTCTGAGTGGACTGAGGCTCAAGGCTCAAAGCTCGCCAAATGTGCTTCCATCGCCTAAGAAAAAGAGACCAAAGCGAAATTCCTATTAGCGCCAGTGAAAAACAAGAAACCAATATAAATTAGTTTTGGAAATGTCGCCTAAAGATAACTTTCTCAATATAGTGGATATAGCTCAAAGATAGCAGCAATTGCAGGAATATCTGAAGCTACTGTATAATTGTGCAATCTCTGCCTCCTAGCCAAGGAAAACCGTATAAGTTCGGTAATTTGGATGCCATAATTATCTCTGGAATCTGAAGGAAAGTGCACAACTTTTGGTTTCAATAATGAGATAACAACACTTGACAAAATTCAGGAAGAAGTAAACAATATAAAAAAAGAAAAATAAACTTAACGGCATTACTCTACGCTCACACTTGCGAAAAACCTAGACCCCATCATGGGTTATTATTTAGATACTATACTTAGTTTACCTGACAAACTGGTGACCAGATACATGATTTTTGTGTTGACATTAGTTACTCTCTGGACAATCTGTTAAACTGGTAAATTGTTTTCGAATTCCTAATAGATCGTTCCATAATATATTTTAGATGCTGAGTATCCAAAGCTTCCTTTGATGAACTCCAATTTAGGTGGCAGTTAAACCAACTAAGGAAATCGTACTGATCTCTTTTTAACTGGGCCCTGCGCTAGTTCATTTAAGTTTTCGTGCAAGTTACGCAGGGATCTCAAGTTTCTTTAGTTTAAAAATTAAATTACTAAATATTTAAAACAAATATTTGGCAAATATTTTTTAAATATTTGTGTACGAAGCAGATGTTTGTTCTCGGACCATGGGTGTTTGTGTCTGTCTTTGTGTGTTCCAAGGGACCCCGACACAAGGGAAAACCTTAATGTGGGCCTTTGAGTGTGAAGCGATTATTTATTTATTTTATTTAATGTCCTTCTATTTTTCATATTAAGTAAGTTGTAAGTATTTAAGAAGGGTGTGATATCAGATCGTTTGGGGATGTGGAAACAGAATCTGATACAAGAGTTACGCACCCTCAGCCTTGTTTTTCAGCTTTTTGTTTAGGCACGGACTATAACTGTTTCACAATTAGCCAAGTGAGACAAAATCAGCCATTTTACTAAACTCCGTTTTACCTACTCACTCAGATAGGGTCAAATGGCGTACAGGGTTTTTAAATATTTAAATTAAATCTATTTCGTTTTGTTTCTAAGATCTATAATATTCTGAAATAACTTCAACTTGCTCTCCGCTCAATATTCAGAGCAATTATTATCAACCATTGTGTTGTGGAGTAAAAGAAAAAGATATTTTGGTGGCACAGTTTGGGCCTTTCAATAATTGTATTTCAACTCTTGTATTTATCATAGTTTTTGTGTTTGCTAAAAATGTTTACTACCAATGCTTCTTTGTTTACATAATTTCTAATGCTAAAAAAAAACGAAGTATATGTATGGCCGAAAGTTAATAGTTTTCTAAATTTCGTTAATTTAAGATTTTTTACGAAAATTCCCTGATTTCACAATTTTAGCCAAAATTTTAAAATAATTGCTTATTGGATAGAATCACATTTAACTGTTTTTCTAAGTTGATAGTTTAATAAAGCTAGGAAAGTCATTACTACCCAAAATTCCTAAACAGTTTTAAATCATGAGCCCAAAAGAAGATTCAACATTTTTTAATTTTCTTTGTAACAGGTTAAATACCGATGCCTAGGTCAAAACTTTATTATGACACCAAGTGTACAAACACCTTAATTAACTTCCTCATTTAATAAGCTATCCAAAAAGGTATGAATATCGATACAAACTTATGATCTACATCACTAAAATCACTTTTAACTTAGTGCAGGTAGAGTTCAACCCATAAAGTTGATTCACTTTCTTCGCGGTTTTTAAAAAATTTTTGAGTTTCTTTCCGCCTTCGGTGCCCAATAGTGCAAATAATTGTAATTTGCAATACCATGACGGTCAAAACTATTCGTCTGTCCACAGAATTTAAAAAAAGTCTTCTGCGTCGACATTTAACTTAAAACGACAAAATTCCAACCATCTAATCGGGTCTCCCTCTTCTATTGAATGGACAATGTTGATGGTGATATGGATGTCGGCTCGATAAATGTACTACAGACGAGACTTTCCACTGTGACATTCCAAATAACGCGCTACAATGTTTGTCGAGGTGTTGGAGTCGTCATTAAATCTTTGCAGAATAGCCAGTTAAGCTATTATGTAACTCCGTTTCCAGTAGTGAACTACTAGCAAAAAATTTCAAGAGAAGTACGACATTAAGATCCCTGTTGTTAAGTTCTTCCGATCTGATATTTGGCTGGTGCTGATATTTGCTATATTTTTTGGAATAATAAACCTTTGCGAACAATATAATCAGTTGTAACATTAATTATTAAAGAAAACAAAACATTGTGATTAAAAAAAAAAACCAAATTATTTCTGTGAAGAAAATCAATTTAAGGAGCTGGTTGTTCTAAAAACCGAAATAACAGAGAAATAGTGTAATCCTTCCTTCCTCGTGCAGATGTTCGAAAGATACAAACGAAATATCAAAACGGTGTCTATACGTAACAATGTGTATCAAAAATACCCGATTAGAAAAAAATGTTCTGAAATATGTCCTAAGATAAGTCAACTGATACCATTTTTGAGTTCCTGGGCTTAATTTAATACTTTAAATTTAAGCGCAAGACTGTCATGTTTACTGATGTCAAGTATATGAATCTATGACATTAATGGATGACTAACCGCGCAATTTATTCCTATATTTGCTACCATCTCACTTTTGAATTCAATTTTGGATTTTCTTTTTATTGGGTTATTTTGAAACACTTGCCGACGTAACGTATGTCGTTTTGATTGGTTTTCGACCAAATATGGTGGAAAGGCTGTATGTTTTCTTTTTATTTTGTTAAAAAATATAATCTCTCATTTATTCTGAAAAAAGTAATTACATTTCTTTGCCTTTTTTTTTGATCTGACTAATAAAGTAAAACCACAAATTAATAATTATTTGTAACTGTTATAATGTTTATTGTAAAGACGATATAACACGATGTTTAAAAGACGATATAACACGATGTTTATCCATTGGCTGTACAATTTCTGTCCTTAATTTCATCAAGTGGATTTTATGGGACTTTAACGAACTTATAGACTTCAAACTTGAAAGGGTTATTAGTAGACAATTGTTCAAACGCCCTGACTCATTCAAACCGAAAAATAGATACTCTAATTCGCTACCAGTTCAGATATAAGCGTTATGAAATAGCATAGTCAGAAAAGCACAACTTTGAATATTTTACTTATTATTACGAAACCACATTCTAATGTGTTACATCGATACTCGATAGTCGATCTCTTCTGCGGTGGTACCAATACCAACGGGAATACGGTCTTCGTCGTGGTTACACTCGCGTAACAGCCAGGATAACAACAAGAAACGAGTGAAATCTGGTGTAACAATCAAAATAACGTGAAATGAGTGGAAAATTCCACTGAAAATTTATTCAGAATGATAGTCTGAATCAGGGTTTCAATTTTTGCTTAGCCATCCCTTAACACGAAACGTTTTGAAAGACATATTTTATGCTAAAGCTGGTCGCAGTTGGTATGCTTTCAGGGAGGCATAAACTTGCCAGTATTTTCTTTTGCAAACATTATTTCCGTCATTTTAAATTGTAATTTACCTATGGCAACTGGCAACATTTTTGTAAAAACGTATATCCATCATCTAGGGTTTTAAAGTGGATGTCATTTTCGTAAACAGTCATTAAAAATATACCTACCCATATCAATATTTACAAAAAATGATCCTTGAAAAAGTTCGGCTAGCTTAAATTTTTGAGGCCCTATGTAAAGCTCGACCTTTGTCCTCGCTTTATAGGCGGCTTGACTTAGCCTGTGGCCTCACCTCCCCGTGGCGGGACCCCGCCTAGACGTTATTCAGTTCAAAAAAATATATAAGTCATTTTTAACAAAATGACATTTTACGAATATAACATTTTGCGAAAAGTACAATATGAGCTTGTACTTTCTAAATTTTCAACACCATAACGCAATCCTGATTTCCTACCTAGATTATAGGTACCCACTAACAATTCGCTCCGGCTTCGAAAAGATATTGCTGAGTGAAGCACAAAAAGTCACCTATCATAGTCAACTTTTAGAATGGGGTACTTAACCTTAATTACTCCTTTCAAATATGATTGCATTTATTTTTGAGTGTTCTGAAGCACAAAACGGTCACAAATCATGCTTTAATTCTTAAGAAGGTTGCCTTACCTCATTGATCGCATTCAGATTGTAACTGAACTGAATTTTATGTGCTCAAGAATCGGAAAGCGGCTTTTGAGAACTGAGCGTAAAAACACGCTGAAAATGATAAGTGACCAATGTGCTAGAGAAGTTACGAACTCATTATTTTGGTTTGTATTTAGATTCCTAATAATCTGACAGATAAAACGCCTCCTACTAGCAAATTGACAGATAATACACGGGAATTTATGAATGAAACTCGCAAGTCGAATGTCTTTTATTTATTTATTATAAGATGGGTTAACTCTTGACCTCAATCTTGACCATAAGGTCAAAGATGAGGTCGACGATGGAGCGAGTTAACCCAGAAAATGCCTATAAAGGCACTGGTACTCCTACGCACCGACGGAACACAGCAAGCTGTTTGGCGTCGGACTTCGGTAGGAGGGTGGTCGCGAACCAGACGGCCCTTTACAGAGCCTACCACAACGCATAAGACCGCATGAGATCTTTGTGTGCGTAATAAACTTTTATTGCACGTTTTCGCAATACGTACATGGGAGAATAAAACATAAAATAAAATAAACTGAATCCTTACTACAACAGTAAAAGATAGATACAGGCTTTCGGCAATTTCAAAACATTATGCAAAACTTGTTTTAGATATGAAATAATCGACAAAATCATGAAGAAATGTCCCAATTCGAAAAACAGCGCCATCTAGTGGGACTTTTTCAATTTTGGTTTCACAGCAACCGCCTTAACTCGTATGGGTTATAGTTGTAGGGTCGTGTGACGCAGGTGTGTGTATGTGTAGTTGATCGGTCGCATTGTACGATATTCGTGTGTGTGTGTGTGTGTGTGTGTGCGTGCGCGTGTGTGTGTGTGTGTGCGTGTGCGTGTGTCAGACGTGGTGTGCTCGCTGCGGGATGGGTTCGGGTTCATGTGTGTATGTGTGTGTGTGTGTTGCAGACGCGAGCAGGGCGTGGTGTGCTCGCTGCGGGATGGGTTCGGGTTCATGTGTGTATGTGTTTGTGTGTGTTGCAGACGCGAGCAGGGCGTGGTGTGATCGCTGCGGGATGGGTTCGGGTTCATGTGTGTATGTGTGTGTGTGTGTTGCAGACGCGAGCAGGGCGTGGTGTGCTCGCTGCGGGATGGGTTCGGGTTCATGTGTGTATGTGTGTGTGTTGCAGACGCGAGCAGGGCGTGGTGTGCTCGCTGCGGGATGGGTTCGGGTTCATGTGTGTATGTGTGTGTGTGTGTTGCAGACGCGAGCAGGGCGTGGTGTGATCGCTGCGGGATGGGTTCGGGTTCATGTGTGTATGTGTGTGTGTGTGTTGCAGACGCGAGCAGGGCGTGGTGTGATCGCTGCGGGATGGGTTCGGGTTCATGTGTGTATGTGTGTGTGTGTGTTGCAGACGCGAGCAGGGCGTGGTGTGCTCGCTGCGGGATGGGTTCGGGTTCATGTGTGTATGTGTGTGTGTTGCAGACGCGAGTAGGGCGTGGTGTGCTCGCTGCGGGATGGGTTCGGGTTCATGTGTGTATGTGTGTGTGTGTGTTGCAGACGCGAGCAGGGCGTGGTGTGATCGCTGCGGGATGGGTTCGGGTTCATGTGTGTATGTGTGTGTGTGTGTTGCAGACGCGAGCAGGGCGTGGTGTGCTCGCTGCGGGATGGGTTCGGGTTCATGTGTGTATGTGTGTTTGGTAAATTCAAAACTCCGGAATCATTTAAATACGTTTATTAATACTTGTAGATTCTAAACTTTTAATTACACTGTTTTATAGACTAAAATAACTTTAGATTCTAAGTTCAAGTAACTGCTAGCAAGGTTCGAGTAGAACTGACTCTGCAAAAATTTCTTACTTTTTAGAACAACTCTCAAATGCCTCCACCACAATCAGTGATTCCCTCCAATTTTATTATTGGACGGCTTCTCTGATTGGCTGGAGTCTCTTATTGGCGGACGTCAGTAATTGGTTGGTTTGCATCTGACCGCGCTCCTTTGCCGCGCTCTTTGAACAAAAGTTGCCAATATTAAAAATAACTTACTACAAAATAATGAATCTCGGTTTGCATTTGAAAGTTGTCTTTCGAGGAAATGTTGACATAATTTATTAAAATGACTACTAAAAATAACGAATCATCACATTCGGCCATCCGACCTGGTGCTACCTCCTGGTGCACCTCTACTCTAATACTCAATTATAATCAGAATTTTTTGTAATACAATATATAATTTTCTAAGGACTCGATTATTTATTACATATTTGCGTCAGGGTTTCTATCTGTAATTAACTAAGAACATATATCGTAGATTATTTTATAATCATCACATTCGGCAAATTATTGTAGTTTATAATATACATTAATGGAATATTAACTTATAGTCGAATTAGCTTAGCTACTGCTTATAGAACTGATATATAATTACATGTTATCTTATGACTATTTATTTTGAATTACAGAGAGAGAAAAATAAATAAAAACATATCACGTTTGCTGACGTTGTTGCAATTCTGATAGGGGAATATCGTCATCACTATTATTTTCTGAAGAGTCGCTTTTGGTAGTAGAAGATTTATCAGAGTCATAATTCATTGTGTTTATATTGATCCAAGGCCGCATCCTGTCGGCTGCAACAACGCTAACAAAACGTTTACGTTTTTGACCAAATCCCGGAATGTTCTGAATTTTGTACCTATCATTTTTTAATATCTCTATAATTTTATACGGTCCGATAAATTTTGACATTAGTTTTGTGCTATTACCTTTATTGTAAAAGTTTGTCCTAGTAATCTTAACTAAGTCACCTACTTTGTAAACGGCGGCGGGAGCTCTGTTTGTATCATGATACTGTTTTTGTTTATCTTGGCTCATTTGAATATTAGTTTTGACTTCGTCTCTAATGCTTTGCAAATTTTGAGGTGTAGATTCTGTCTGAATATCAAGCTTGTTAGTTAACTGATCTCTGAGTTTCAGGCCAAACAAGGTTTCCGACGCCGTTTTCTTTGTAGACGCATTGACCGTATTATTAATTCCCCATTGTATCTTACCGAGGCATGAATCCCAGTCTCGTTCGTCTTTGCCTAAATTGTATTTACTGATACTGTTTAAAATCGTTTGGTTAAAACGTTCAGCTTGACCATTAGCCCTAGGACATGCCACGGCGTTTAAAACGTGTTTGATACCATAAAGAACACAAAACTTTGTAAATGCTGCAGAGGTAAAAGAGGTACCGCGGTCTGAAATAATACGAGCTGGTAAGCCAAAGTCATAGAATAGGTTTTGTAACACTGTTATAGTGGTTTTAGACTTTGTGTTCTTTACTGGCTTAACGAAGACATATTTGGTGAACCCGTCTACTATTGTCAGGATATAAGCGTTGCCATTCCTACTCTTAACAAAGGGCCCTAGATGGTCGATATGGATGGTATGAAATGGAACGTCTATCTTTTTAATAGGATACAAAAGACCAGTTTTTGTTTTCTGGGTATTATCCTTATTATAGGCACACTCAACACATGATGAAACATATTTTTTTATAAAGCGTCTTAACTTTGGGAACCAGAATTGTTGTTGGATTCTCTCAATAGTTTTCGAAATACCCAAGTGTCCTATGTCATCGTGATTCGCTCGGCAAATTTGGAATCTTGCACCCCGGGGAACTACGAGACAGAGTCTACCGTCTACTTTTCTGTAAACTTTATCATCTTTGAGAACATAATTTTCTTTTATTTCTCTTGTGGCCTCGTCATTTTGGGGTTTCAAAATTTTCACTATACGAGAAATTTCTGGGTCAGTCAACTGTAGAGCTAGCAACCAATGGTCCTTTTCTATATTGTACACATGAGTAGTAGACTCATCGAGGACTTCGGTCAGAGTCGTATTGCGACTCAGTGCATCCACGTGTCCCATTTGGGTACCTGGTCGATATTCAATATTAAAAGTAAATTCACTGATTTGTAGCCACCAACGGGCTATACGCGGAACGAGGTCACGTTTAATCAAGGTAGTCCTTAGAGCGCTACAGTCTGTAACTATCTTAAACATGATCCCCAAAAGGTAAACTCGAAATTTTTTTAGGGAGCACACAATAGCTAAAGTCTCCAGTTCGTAGGAGTGCAAGTGTCGTTCCTCCGGCGTGGTTTGCCTGCTGAAATAAGCGACAGGCTTTAGGACGCGTGGGTTTTCTTGCCACTGCAATAAAATGCCTCCTACGCCTAGAGCACTTGCGTCCGTGTGAAGCTCTGTATCCAATGCTGGGTTATAAAGGGCGAGTATGGGTCTTTCTATCAATTTTTGCTTTAAAGAGTTAAATGCTTGTTTTTGTTGTTCAGTCCATTGGAAGGAGGCGTTTTTTTTTAACAAATTTGTGAGAGGGCGAGCGATTTCACCGAATCCTTTTACAAACTTTCTAAAATAGCCCGCTAGACCCAAAAACTGCCGGACTTCGTGGACTGTACTTGGGGTTGGAAATCTACTTACGGCTTTTATTTTTTGCTCATTTGGTCTAACACCTTCAACTGAAATATCATAGCCAAGATAAGTAATTGATTCGTCGAAAAAACGGCACTTAGATAGCTTGAGTGTGAGACCATTGTGCCTCAGCAGTTTCAGAACATCTTCAAGTCTATCAAATCCTTGCTCTATATCCTTTGAAGGAACTAGTATGTCATCAAGATATGCTAGCGCGGATTCGAATCGTTTGGAACCAAGCATGTTGTTAATAATCCTCTGAAAAACCGCCGGGGCATTGGCTAAGCCGAATGGCATTCTTAAGAACTCATAGTGCCCATCTGGAGTCACAAACCCTGTCAGATGTTTACTACTTTCCGCCATAAGAACCTGATAATACCCTGATGCCATGTCCAGGGTTGTGAAATATTGGTTACCACTAAGATTAGTCAACTGATCCTCTATCAGAGGAAGTGGGAAACAGTCCTTTTTGGTCTTATTATTCAAGGCCCGGTAGTCGACGCACAGGCGTGGTTCTCCAGTCTTCTTTTTTACAAGCAGGATTGGGCTGGCATAATCAGAGTGTGATTCCTGTATTATGTTATTTTCCAAAAGTTCATCTATTATTCCGCGTACTTGTTCTCTTTCTGAATGAGACAATCTATAGGGTCGATAGACCACAGGCTTGTCATCAGTTAGGTTTATAGACATTTTGACCTCAGTAGCGCAACCTATCTCCCCTAGATTCATAGCAAAACAATCACGATAGGACTGCAAAAGGTTATAAAGTCTCTCTTTAGTATTCTCATCAACTTCTGCGCCAACCTTTACATCAGACTTCTCAAGCGGCTCTAATAATGAAAAGTCTTTAACAATCCTATTTACGTGATATCCTTTAGTTTCTACAAAAGGTAGTGCTCTAGCTAAAACGGTCCCTGAGGTAATTTCGAATGAACAAGTTGAGAGATGGGACAGTGCGACTTGTGTTCTCCCATTCGTGACATTATAAGCACCCCGATGCAAACGGTATTCTTTACAGGGTTCGTAGGAAGTATAACCTTCAATATACACGTCACCGTTAAAGTTGGGATTCCCTGTATGTACTTCAACCAAACAAGTGTTTTGTACTTCAATTGTATTCGGGATGTTCAGTTTCAAATGTGTGTCTTGATTTGACGCGTCAAGGTTTGGGCTCTTGTAAAAAATTAATCTACTATCGTCTTTTAGAACTGTTACTGAAGGAAGTTCAGTAAAGTTTTGACCGACCAGTAGGGAACATTGCAGGTATTCGTCTTTAACTACAAGAACTTCTACTAAGGCCTCAACTTCATCAATTTTTAAATTAACAAAACCTTTGTAAAGGGGAGCGACGGTGGAATTACCGAATCCTTTAATAGATGGTAATTCGCAGGTGACTCTAGTCATATTAAGATTAAGAGCTTCGCTTTCTCGCATAAGGCAGCACTCACTCCCGAAATCAACATAAGCGACAAAGTCTTGATGGTTTACCACTGCTTTCTTATAGAACTTATCATTAGCGTTGTCGGAAGTGAAAATTGCTAAAGTTTTCAGCTCTTGTTTAATTTGTTCTTGAGGTTTAGCAGCAAGGGGCTTGAGTTGGCAGGTAGGTGAATCGTGACCAACCCTGTGACAAACCTGACACTTACTGATAGGATGTGGACATTTATAGTGAGTATGTCCCTTGACTTTACAATTAAAACAAGTAACTGATTTGTCTTTAGAAGTAGGGGGTACACTGCTCCCGCGGTTAGTAACTGCAGCATCGTTTTGTCTCCTATTGTTATTATTAGTTCGGGTATCGTTAGGTCGTTGTGAGTTGAGAAAAGCCAACAAATCTTCTGGTTCTTGACAACCTAGAGCTTGAGCGCTATTCCTGACAGACTTATTGAAAATCCCATGTATAACGCAATCTACGGCCTTCTTTCCTGTGATGTCACATCTATTTATAAGCATTAATTTATCATAGAAATATTCTCGGTAGTTTTCATTTACACGAGTTGTACGAGCTAACATTTCTTCGAGAAGCCGACCATAATTCTGATCACTTGGAAATGCTTTAGTAAGTTTCGATTGCCATTCTGTCCAGGTAAATATTACAGATGGCAATGCCTCAAACCATTTTTTTGCGAGGCCCGTAAGTTTTTGGAGTGCAAAATGTATGGTCTGCTTCTCGTTCCAATCGTATATACTAGTACATTCATTAACTTTTCTTATCCAACTTTCAATACTTTGAGTTTTACTAGAGGGATCGAATTCTGGGATGACGTTATTGAGCTGGTTGCTATTGAGTTGGCGAGACTTTCCTTGTTCATCTTGTAGAGTGGAAAAAAATTTCAGTACCTCGTCACTGGTGAGCCCCGAAGCAGTCGCACTGTTTAGTCGTTCGGATGGAGAACCCTGCATTGGGTTGGTTCCAACGTGGATGCTCGACGTTGTGTTGATTTCATCATGATGAACTTCCTCGACTACCCAAGTCGAGGCTGCAGGTCCCGCCTTTGATCGTAGTCTACGCCTTGGCGGCGAACGGGAAGATGGGCGCCTTCTTTTCTGTCCTCTTATTCGGCTTCTGCTGCGTCTTAGCTCTTCCATCATTGCCTCGAAGGGAAAAAAAAGTATTAAGATTAAGTAAATTAAGTGGAGGAAACTACCCCCTTTTTTTCTTTTTTTTTTTTGCTGGACTATTGTTGACCTACAACAGGTATGTTGTGTATTTCATTAAATAAAATAAACTAGGAGTGTAAGAAAAACTTAGAATGTTTTAATGTTCTATCTAAATAACCTCCAAATCGTAAGTCTTCTTCTTCTTCTTATCGTATAGGTATAGTCAATGTGTGGCGAACTTGGCCAACCCTGGTGTCAAGAGTTTTCAAACCGCACAATAGCCTCCGACTTGGTTTTTAACGACTGTAGTCAATCGTCAACAGCCGGGACCGACAGCTTAACGTGCCCTCCGAAGCACGGAAACGCTCGTGATAAATTGCCACTTTGGTCACCCATCAGGTTCCCTGCCTCTGTGTACGTTGTTTAACCTCACTAATCAGTTGAGATCAGCAAGAGCCACTGGGCTACGAGCGAAGTAAGTCAAACATGGCGTAATGTGGACTATGGTTTAATACCTACATAATGATCTGCCTACCCTGACAGGGATATATGGGTGTGTAAGTATATATAGATTTCACAACATGAGGCAATCGCAAATTTTAAAATGATCTTAAAATAATAATATAAACTAAACGTTGTTTAAAGGACAAGTAACTGCGTATGACTTAAAATTAAAGTAAGTATTGGAAAAACAAACGTACTCAGTCCAAGTCTAGAAGTAGTATATAAATAAAAATGAACATAGCTTCACTTAGCGGTACCTAAAGATACACTTAGCCTCTTTTAACACTAAGTAAGAGACACGCTTTGCCTCTTCTATCACTAAGCAAGAGACACACTTAGCCTCTTCTGTCACTAAGCAAGAGACACACTTAGCCTCTTCTGTCACTAAGCAAGAGACACGCTTAGCCTCTTTCTTCACTAAGTAAGAGACACGCTTAGCCTCTTTCGTCACTAATTAAGAGACACACTTAGCCTCTTCTAATTTCGCCTAGCTACACAAATATAGAAATTAGTACACCAAAACTATAACTCAAATAGATTTAAAATATTATATTCTCCCACAATTTGAACATAAATAATTGCAATATAGATCTAAAGTCGGGAGAACTTTAAAAGTTGTCAAACACTTTTTATTAGTATGTCAAATAACCTCAAGCGAGATACCTGGTATGTTATAGAAATATATAAACGAGAACATTGCAATTATTAGATATCGCTAGACTAAGTTATCCGGGAGTCGCCCGAACCAAACTGTCTTAACGAAAGCCTAATAATGCTAATCAGGTTAACATTTGCAGGCCATAGCCTTGAGAGAATGCCAAACCGATTTATTTATTAAGTTTCTATGCTGGGGTAGTATGACAACATTTAAAGTTTTTCAAATTTCAAATTATGTTCACATATCTTGTTATAGCACTAGCTAATTAATATGGGTAGGTACGCCTTAATGCGTAACACCCATATCACGCATTCAACGAACATAATTCGGATTTCGAACCGTTATTCTTTAAGTCACGGTTTTTTTTAAACCGACCCGAAAAGAATCTAAGTTTATGATTGCAAGCAATTTAATGTATTTTGTTTTTTACCCCAAACCATTGCATGACAACATTATCAAGGAGTGGCCTTGACCTAATGGTCTATGCGATGAGTTGGCGTAATTGTATCGAAATAGCATTGCCAAGGAGTAGCCTTAACCGAATGCTATTCTGACAATTAGGCATCGCTTGCAATCCGTTGTATAAATGTGGCTGGCTAGTAAAAATGTATCGCCTGAAAATACTGCCAAAGAGTAGCCTTGACCTAGTGTTTTCAGCAATTCCACCAAATTGGCATTAACCAGAAATGACCTGAGTATAATGCCAATCCAATGTTCAACTAGTCGCCGCAACGAAAATTCTAATTACATGAATGTGTTACGTAACAAGTGACTTAAAGAACAATCACCAAAAGCATAAAATGAAAGCTGCAATTACACATACCTTTTCTCCTTTTAATGTGAGCGTCGAGTTTTATCCCGGTTCTGAGTTTTGGTAAATTCAAAACTCCGGAATCATTTAAATACGTTTATTAATACTTGTAGATTCTAAACTTTTAATTACACTGTTTTATAGACTAAAATAACTTTAGATTCTAAGTTCAAGTAACTGCTAGCAAGGTTCGAGTAGAACTGACTCTGCAAAAATTTCTTACTTTTTAGAACAACTCTCAAATGCCTCCACCACAATCAGTGATTCCCTCCAATTTTATTATTGGACGGCTTCTCTGATTGGCTGGAGTCTCTTATTGGCGGACGTCAGTAATTGGTTGGTTTGCATCTGACCGCGCTCCTTTGCCGCGCTCTTTGAACAAAAGTTGCCAATATTAAAAATAACTTACTACAAAATAATGAATCTCGGTTTGCATTTGAAAGTTGTCTTTCGAGGAAATGTTGACATAATTTATTAAAATGACTACTAAAAATAACGAATCATCACATGTGTGTGTGTGTTGCAGACGCGAGCAGGGCGTGGTGTGCTCGCTGCGGGATGGGTTCGGGTTCATGTGTGTATGTGTGTGTGTGTGTGTTGCAGACGCGAGCAGGGCGTGGTGTGCTCGCTGCGGGATGGGTTCGGGTTAATGTGTGTATGTGTGTGTGTGTGTGTTGCAGACGCGAGCAGGGCGTGGTGTGCTCGCTGCGGGATGGGTTCGGGTTCATGTGTGTATGTGTGTGTGTGTGTGTTGCAGACGCGAGCAGGGCGTGGTGTGCTCGCTGCGGGATGGGTTCGGGTTCATGTGTGTATGTGTGTGTGTGTGTGTTGCAGACGCGAGCAGGGCGTGGTGTGCTCGCTGCGGGATGGGTTCGAGTTAATGTGTGTATGTGTGTGTGTGTGTTGCAGACGCGAGCAGGGCGTGGTGTGCTCGCTGCGGGATGGGTTCGAGTTAATGTGTGTATGTGTGTGTGTGTGTTGCAGACGCGAGCAGGGCGTGGTGTGCTCGCTGCGGGATGGGTTCGAGTTAATGTGTGTATGTGTGTGTGTGTGTTGCAGACGCGAGCAGGGCGTGGTGTGCTCGCTGCGGGATGGGTTCGAGTTAATGTGTGTATGTGTGTGTGTGTGTTGCAGACGCGAGCAGGGCGTGGTGTGCTCGCTGCGGGATGGGTTCGAGTTAATGTGTGTATGTGTGTGTGTGTGTTGCAGACGCGAGCAGGGCGTGGTGTGCTCGCTGCGGGATGGGTTCGAGTTAATGTGTGTATGTGTGTGTGTGTGTTGCAGACGCGAGCAGGGCGTGGTGTGCTCGCTGCGGGATGGGTTCGAGTTAATGTGTGTATGTGTGTGTGTGTGTTGCAGACGCGAGCAGGGCGTGGTGTGCTCGCTGCGGGATGGGTTCGAGTTAATGTGTGTATGTGTGTGTGTGTGTTGCAGACGCGAGCAGGGCGTGGTGTGCTCGCTGCGGGATGGGTTCGAGTTAATGTGTGTATGTGTGTGTGTGTGTTGCAGACGCGAGCAGGGCGTGGTGTGCTCGCTGCGGGATGGGTTCGAGTTAATGTGTGTATGTGTGTGTGTGTGTTGCAGACGCGAGCAGGGCGTGGTGTGCTCGCTGCGGGATGGGTTCGAGTTAATGTGTGTATGTGTGTGTGTGTGTTGCAGACGCGAGCAGGGCGTGGTGTGCTCGCTGCGGGATGGGTTCGAGTTAATGTGTGTATGTGTGTGTGTGTGTTGCAGACGCGAGCAGGGCGTGGTGTGCTCGCTGCGGGATGGGTTCGAGTTAATGTGTGTATGTGTGTGTGTGTGTTGCAGACGCGAGCAGGGCGTGGTGTGCTCGCTGCGGGATGGGTTCGAGTTAATGTGTGTATGTGTGTGTGTGTGTTGCAGACGCGAGCAGGGCGTGGTGTGCTCGCTGCGGGATGGGTTCGAGTTAATGTGTGTATGTGTGTGTGTGTGTTGCAGACGCGAGCAGGGCGTGGTGTGCTCGCTGCGGGACGGGTTCGGGTTCATCCGCTGCGTGGAGCGCGACCAGACCATGTTTTTCCACTTCGCGGAGGTACTGCGGCTCGGGCAGGAGCTCAGCGTCGGAGACGAGGTCTGTTCTGTACACTACACCACTCTGTAATGCCATTCACAAGTAGATAACTAGTATTTTTCGCAGACTACATGCCTATTAGCAGATAACCACAAACGTAAATGTCTTTTCGTTTGTAGTATTTTTTGTTTTTGTTGATTTTTTTAAAGCGCTGAATGATTTTTAAGCTTTAAAAAAAACAAAGAATTATGGTAATCGGTCCATAATTGGCGGAGAAATCGGTGAACATAAATAAATAAAAAATGCGCTCTTTTGTGATTTTGAACGTCCTGTGTTTTAAACGTGGTTGTGTTGTGACGTCTGCGCAGGTGGAGTTCACAGTGGACCCGGTGACTCTGTTCTCTAACATGAACTCGCGGTAGTCAGCCATCCGCATCAAGCACCTGCCGCCGGGCTCCGTGCACTTCGAGACGTTAGTGGAGCGCGGCGTGCGCGGCCACGTGACGCGCGAGCCCGCGCCGCACAGCCCCGCCGGGACCCCCCCGCCGCAGGTACGCTGCCCCCGACCCCGCACCCCCACCCCTACTCCCTACCTACTCCTCGAAATAGGTATGTTTTTCGTCTTAAATTATTATTATTAATCAATTAATGTTAGGCTCTGTAAAGGGCCGTCTGGTCCACGACCACCCTCCTACCGAAGTCCGACGCCAAACAGCTTGCTGTGTTCCGTCGGTGCGTGGGAGTATCAGTGCCTAAGGGGCATTTTCTGGGCTAACTCGCTCAGTCGTCGACCTCATCTTTGACCCTTATAGTCAAAATTGAGGTCAAGAGCTAACCCATCTTATAATAAACTAGCATTCCGCCCGGGACTTTGTTCCCGTGGGAATTCGGGAAAATGATGTAGTCTTTGTCCATCGGGGATAATGTAGCTTTCTAATGGTGAAAGAATTTTTCAAATCGGTCCAGTAGTTTCGGAGCCTATTCAATGCAAACAAACAATCAAATCTTTCCTCTATATAATATGTATAGAAAAAAAAAGGTTTTACTTGGTTTTATGTGTGTGTTTTTAAGATAAAAAGTAAACTCATTAACGACACGTTTTACGTTTTCAGGATTCAGCTGGCCTCATAACTTGTCAAATTAACGGTGTGAAGAAAACTGTTTCATTCACGGCTAAGAAATGTGAGTCCAAAATGCTGCCTCGCGTCGGAGACAAGGTCAGCGTAGATGTATACCAGGTGAGACCGACCGCCTACCGTACCCTACTTAATTATAACGACAGTAACATAACTAGCTTAATAAACACGATGCATAGAATGCAGTACAGCGATGATTAAGTTAAAGATTTCTTTGACTTCTTGAACAAGGTCTTCCAGGAAACCCGTGTGGTCCAGGCAACTTAACGCGAAATACGGAATCCGGCTGGATACGGACAACCATTATGGCTTAAGAGTAGGAAATGACAGGAGCCCGGTCGCTCCAATTCGTCTTTAGTCAGGGGCGAAAGCTAGACCAGATGACGCAATTAATTCACGTTCATGCAAAGTGAACGGAATGTATGAGCTCCTACTATTCTTGTTTACATTAATGACTTACCTTCTCTTGTTAAAGACGCCCATGAGATCGTATTATTTGCAGATGACACATCACTCATATTTAAAGTGAAGACGTACGACACCGATTATGACGATGTGAATACTGCGATCTCAAAGGTAGTTGAATGGTTTACTGTAAATAACCTTCTTTTGAACGGGCAAGGTAAATTTACCAAATGTGTTAAATTTACCTTGCCCAATGTTAAACAGGTTAATACCAATGTACAGGTTAGGAATGAAAAACTGGACATTGTGGAATCTATTGTATTCTTAGGAATAACTCTTGATGCAAAGCTTCAATGGGGTCCTCATATTGATAAGTTAGCGAGCAGACTCAGTTCAGCAGCCTACGCAGTTTAAAAAATCCGTCAATAGGCTATGTATGACATTTTAAAAATATTTTTAATTTCGTTTAATTTACTATTTAACATAAAGGAATAAGGTCCCGTTTCTTAAAAAAAAATATTTAAAAATTCTATTTTTTGAAATAAAAATATAATAATTAAAAGATTCTCACTACGGTAAACTAATCGTATTCCTTTGCCAAGCTGTCATGTCAATTAAGAAAAAAACAACCTGTTTCATTTTGTATTTGGTTGTTTATTTCCGAGTTTGGTTGGTTGTTACTTCAGGTAAGTTGGTAGAATCAACTCTAAGGAACTGAGTGGTATCCATAGTGTCGGAATCCAGTGTATTGCGAAAGTTCAAAAGTTCAGGAAGCATAGTCAAGTCGTAAGTAAATATCAATCCAAATAATTAAAACCACGAAACAGAAGGTAACGGTAGATTCCAGGTAGCAAAGCTAAGTCGTCAGTAAATATCCAAATAATCAAAACCACGAAACAGAAACAAACTCAACAACCAACAACTCAAAAACACAAAGGTTATGTTTGTGTCAACCAACTGTCAAACGTCTTTTTTTTTACTTTGGCAAATGAATTAAACCGTATGGAATGCTGTAGTAAGCAACAAATCGTAACCAAAATTTTAAAAAAATCTTTTTTTTTTTATTTATGTACAAAATTATTTGTTATCTTTTTTATTTGAATATGGGACCTTAATCCTGCTTAAAATAAAAAAATCAAATAATTTTAAAAATATTGCACATAGCCTATTATCGGACGTTGAAACCGCGAGAACCGTATATTTCAGTTACTTCCACAGTCTAATGTCATATGGCATTTTACTGTGGGGTAATGCTGCGGATATCAAGAAGATCTTTGTTCTGCAGAAAAGGGTTGTTCGCGCGATTCATCAAATAAGACCTAGAATGTCTCTTAGACAAATATTCAAAGAAATATATATTTTGACTTTTGCATCCCAATATATGTGACAATCTTTTATATGTGAAGAAAAATGAACATTTGTTTAAGAAAAATAGCGATAGGCACAATTTAAATACTAGGACCAAGCATAAACTGGATGTACTAGACAGTCGTCTCCACAAGGTCACGAACTCTTTTATGGGTCAATGTATACGGTTCTATAATAAGATTCCCATGTGTATTCAAAATTTACCTTTGGACAAATTTATGACAGTAATTAAACAAAAACTGCAAAAAGGGCTATTACAAAATTTCTGATTATCTATCAGACAGGCAGCCATGTGAATGAACTGCTCAGCTCTAGAGATATTTCAGATTTACGAGGAGTGATCAAAAAGTAGTGATAATGAAACAGAAAATAATATATTTTTTAAATTCCAAAAATTTGTTGTTCAACATAGTATCTTTCTCTATCTACACACCGAGTCCAGCGTTTCTCCAACATTTTTAACCCTTTAAAAAAAAATGATTTCTCTTGGCCTTCTAAAAACCCTTTCACGGTTTCTATCACTTCATTATCATCGGCATATCTATTACCACGCAAGTATTCTATTAGTTTTGGAAAGAGATAAAAATCACTGGGGGCCAGGTCCAGCGAATAAGGTGGGTGATCCACTAATTCGAACCCAGCTTGTTGAATGGCATCCAGTGCAACAG
>OX465242.1:38165292-38283457 GCA_949987775.1 Aproaerema taeniolella | reverse complement strand
CTTTTTTTTTAGTATAAGATGGGTTAACTCTTGACCTCAATCTTGACCATAAATGTCAAAGATGAGGTCGACGATGGAGCGAGTTAACCCAGAAAATGCCTATAAATGCTGTTTGGCGTCGGACTTCGGTATGAGGGTGGTCGCGAACCAGACGGCCCTTCATAGAGCCTACCACACATGAGACCATAGGACGACACCTCAGATTCAGAAAAAAATGAAGTGTCGTTGCCTGGGATGGATTACTAGGAGGCAGGTCTCATTTGTGTTTCCTTAGTCGCCTCTTACGACACCCACGGAAAGAGATGGGGTGGTGTTACTCTCAACCGATCACCACACTATAGGAAAGTCATTCAGTTTCGTGGGCTGGTTCAAGTCCTTAGTTTTCGCAAACTAATTTAAGTCACCCACGTCTACTAAATTGCATGAAAAATCAAGTCGTTTGCGGGTTAATAAAGTGTGGTATGTATTTTCTTCATTCCCGTCTAGCTACGTAAGTACACATACACTGATCTAAGGGGCTCAACTGAAAACCAGCGTTGTGGCCTTTGCTGCAACACATGCTGAGGTGAGTCCTGTTTGTCATCGCACTACATCACAACTCCATCCATTTTAATTTATATGTTTTTAATTTTATGTTTTATTTTATTTTTTATTTTGTGTTGTTATTGCTTATGTAACATTGTTGTTGTGTTGTAGTGTGTATGTCAAATAAATGTTTTGAATCTTGAATATTGGTGTAGTGAGCGGTGGGGGTGGGGTATGAGGGCAGGCGCGGTCCGAAGGGGGGGGGTCACAGGGGACATGACCCCCCCCCAAAATCTAAGGTCAAAATGAAAAATCTCAAAAATTTGCCAAATAATAAAAGGCAATTTCTAGCTATGGGGATAGCTGTTAGGGGTAACAGCGATAAATTTATAGTTTGCTGACATCTAGTGGTGTTTTTATGAACTACGCACGATGGCCAAAATAACTTTGAAATTACATCTAATTAGTTTAGAAACAAGGAACCGAACTACGTAGTTTTGATAATCCTAGCAAAATCGATATGCGTCGTTATGATAAAGATTGTATAAACAATATTCTAATAATGTAATTTGTTGGTTTATTGTAAAGATTCAAGATAAAGGCTGTCTACTTAGTTGTGAATTGGGTGAGTGACCCCCTCCAAAATTTCAGGCTGCGACCGCGCCTGTATGAGGGTGGTAGAGGTATGTACTCACGTAGTCGGCGTAGGTCTCGTCGTGGCTCTTGCGGGGCGCGTGCACGTTGGCGTAGAGCGCGTCCTCGGCCTTGACCTTGTAGTGGTCGGCCGAGCAGGCGGGCTCGTGCCGGCGGTAGTGCTCCGACGCCACGGTGTACGGCAGCTCCTTCGGCACCACCTCCTCCCAGTACTGGTCCTTCAACAGCTCGGGGTGCTCCTCGTGCATCTCGTCCACTATCATGTACGCCGCCTAACGGGACATCACATTTTATATAACACTAGCTTTCCGTTGGGGGCTTCGTTCCCGTGGGAATTCGGGAAAGTTATGTACCTAGCCTATGTTACTCAGGGATAATGTAGTATTCCAATGGTGAAAGAATTTTTCAAATCGGTCCAGTAGTTTAGGAGTCTATTCAATGCAAACAAACAATCAAATCTTTCCTCTTTATAATATTAGTATATACTAAGCATTCCACCCGAGACTTCGTTCCCGTGGGAATTAGGGAAAGTTATGTAGCCTACGTTACTTCTTCTTATCGTGTAGGTATAGTCAAGTTTGTGGCGAACTTGGCTAATCCTGGTGTCAGAGTTTTCAAACCGCACAATGGCCTCTGACTTGGTTTTAACGACTGTAGTCAATCGACAACAGCTGGGACCGACAGCTTAACGTGCCCTCCGAAGCACGGAAACGCTCTGATAAATTGCCACTTTGGTCACCCATCAGGTTCCTCTGTGTACGTTGCTTAACCTCACTGATCGGTTGAGATCAGCGAGAGCCACTGGGCTAAGAGCGCTTCGTTACTCAGGGATAATGTAGCATTCAAATGGTGAATTTTTTTTTCAAATCGGTCTCCAATAGTTTCGGAGCCTATTCCGAAACTATTGGAGACCGATTTGAAAAAAAAAAGGAAAAATGACCTCAAAAATAACTTGATGCAAATTGCCACCGGCTCGACTCCACATGAAACAGCGCCATCTGTGATCGAGGGGAACACTAACCTATTTAGTTGCACTTGACCACTACTCGAGGCGCGACTAGCGCATGGACCTCTCAGACTAAGGAAACCAAGAATAGACCTGACATATGCGTCTATACGAACAGTTCGTTATAGGAATGTGGTGTATTTCGACAACATAAGCATTGACATATCGGCGTCTCTTTTTAACTAATGACTTCCGGTATATGTAAAAAAGGACAACAGTTGTTTTACGATTACCGTTAATGGCAACACTTGCTTGGTGACGTCACAAAATGCCTCACCGTGGCCGGTCGCCATGTTTTGTTCCTGTCAACAACAAGTACATGTGTTGTCATTGCGGCTTGCTTTGTTCCGAATTTTGAAGAAAAATTGTGTTATTTCTTGAAGTTATAGAGAGTGAACAGTGTCTGGACGTGTATAAAAGTGCACTTAATATGGTCAAATGCAGTGTCATAGGGTGCCGCATGAAAAGCACCAAAAAACATGCAAATATAACGTTGCACAGGTAATTATCCGAAATCATTCAAATTACCTTGGATTATCCATTATTTTGAAAGATTATGATGTTTGTGGGAAAGTTCATACAGATACACTTGCTTTTTTGTAATCCTTAGTCTGAGATGGACCTCAACAGAACTAGTACGCCCTACTCACCACCAGAGGCGTTAGCTGCAAGTCAATAGATTAACTAACATCATTTTGCCTACTCACCGCTAGAGAACACCAATAATGGCATCGACCCAGCCATTAACAAAGCTTACTCCTACACCAAGAGTATGCGCAGGCTGTCTACAAGAACTGCCTCCAAGACAATTCCTAAATTGTTCAAAATGTAATGGGGCGTATGATCTTAACTGTGCAAATGTTTCAACCCAAAGATTTTATAATACTATGACTGTGCTGTGGACCACAAAAATGCATGGATCTGCCCGCAATGTTATTGAATAGAATAGAAAAATCTTTATTTTATAGGAAATTCAGGATGTCACTTAAAACAAGTCAAGATTACAATGAAATACATACAAACATACATTAAACGATTTAAATACATACATACGCATTCGTACTTTTGACCCTGCTGACGCTACGCCTATTCGCAAAGATGCAGTCTTCCTCAGAGAAGAACAGGCAAGAAACTCTGAGGTTGCTCTTTTAAATCGCATTACAGATTTTCTTATTTACTAATTTTAACTAAATCTGAAATAACTCTAGAGCTGAGCAGTTCATTCCCATGGCTGCCTGTCTGATAGATAATCAGAAATTTTGTAATAGCCCTTTTCTAATAGTTTTTGTTTAATTACTGTCTTAAATTTGTCCAAAGGTAAATTTTGAATACACATGGGAATCTTATTATAGAACCGTATACATTAACCTATAAAAAAGTTCGTGACCTTGTGGAGACGACTGTCTAGTACATCCAGTTTATGCTTGGTCCTAGTATTTACATTGTGCCTATCGCTATTTTTCTTAAACAAATGTTCATTTTCTTCACATATAAAAGATTGTCACTGAACAACTTTCCCTAAGTTGTTCAGTTTCATGGGCTGATTCACCACCCGAGAGGATAAGATCGAATTACTTAACACCCTGTATATTGGGATGCAAAGGTCAGAATATCTATTTCTTTGAATATTTGTCTAAGAGACATTCTAGGTCTCCTTTGAATATTTGTCTAAGATACATTCTAGGTCTCGATTGTAAAAGAAGAAACCCAAGACTTGATGATAGATACAGTTATTTCTCCTCTAAACGATTTTTTCTCTTCAACTATGATCGATCACCCAGAAAGATCAAACGTAACTACAAGAAGGGGCCCAAAGAATAACAAAGTCAATACATCATTAAGCTCTGCTGATAAAACGATCTGGGATACTGTAAACGAGACCACATCTGGAACAAAAGAAAATATTTTAAATCAACCTTTAACACTGCAAAACATTAATACACTCATAGAACTAAACCTACATAAAAGCAATAAATCAATCATGTCAGAAATTCGTGAAATAGTTCAGAATCAAATTGAAGATGCAATATATGACTTAAAAGAGCAAGGGGAAAAAATAAAAGAGAGAACAATCGAAAATGCAAACAGAGTTGAATGAATTGAAAGCTGAAAACATGAAATTAAAAACAGAACTACAGAACTCTACCCATACCCAAAAGGAAATCACATCTAGAATTGATCCTGCAAAACTTTTATTCTATACGGACTCACTGAAAACTACTGGGAAAACGCCGAACAAACTCATGACCGAGTGATCAACGCAATATACGAAATTTTAAATGTTGACTTGATCAAATATATTGAAGAAATAATACGTTTAGGAAAACAGGGTCCAAAGAGACCAATAAGAATTGAACTTTTATCGAAAAGAATGACAAATTATTTATTAAACAACGGAAAGTACTTCGGGAACTCGGGTCTTGCTATTTCAGAGTACCTAAACGAAGAACAACCTAATCAAGTAAAGGTTACAAACCCCGTAGAAAATTCTATATATTTAGCACCGACAGACATGGAAGAAATCCACTCCATTATAAAAAAGCTGAAAAATAAATACAGTCACGGTATTGACGAAATCCCACCAATTTTAGTTAAAAAGTGCATCGATAGCTTAACTCTACCATACACTTAACTTATAAATCAAAGTTTTAATGAAGGATAATTTTCGGACACCTTGAAAATATCTATAATTAAACTCATACATAAAGCTGGAGAGCTGACAGTCAAAAATAATTACCGACCAATTGCGCTACTACCGACGTCATCAAAGATCTTTGAATCCGTAATGTGTAGAAGATTATATTCCTTTTACGAAAAATTTAATTTATTTGATAAAAATCAAAACGTTTTCCGGAAAAACTGCTCTACCACTTTTGCAGTATATAAATATGTCCATAACATACTAGAAACAATAAATTCCAGGCAGTATTCGGTGGATTTGTTGTTGCTCGACATGAGCAAAGCTTACGATAGAGTCGATTACGGAATAATACTTGGCAAACTCTACAACAGGAGTTAGGGGAATAGCGTATCAGTGGTTAAAATCGTATCTTACTAAACGAGAACAGTATGTAGAAATATAAAACATAAATTATAGAACTGGTGTATTACAAAAAGTGCGCTCCGAAAAACGATATACGAGTATGACGAACTCTATTCTAACGATTTTGCCATACGTCAAATCATACACGAATGGACCAATCGCTGCTCAGTGTACATTTTTACGTTAAACTGACATCCGTAATATAATACTCTGTTCTCTGATTGGTCGATGCGCCAACCTCTTCAGGCAACCACAGGCGACTTCAGGCGAGTCGTTTCTGGCACTTCTCCGGCCGCTGCCGTGGCACGCTCGCTCGACTCGTGCGTTGAGGGTCGCAGTTCTAACCTAACCTAACCCAACCAAACCGTTTAGGGTTCGGCTACTAACAAACCTACTTGCCGCAGTTCTAAGTTAGACATTCAACCAATCAACGAACACCCTAATTTTCGACCAATCAGCGTACACATCGCGTTCGTCGGATCATATTACCGCGAGACGCCATAAATTGATCAATTACCGAAAATGTATACGTTAAATAATACATTTCAACTGCCGTGTATGATTTTCCGATAGTTGATAAACTACCTCGAAAGTTTATCAACTTACGATTCTTATTATTTTCCGGTGACATATGCATAATAAAGTGCTGCAAAGTGCGAAAACATTTTGAACTGTACTCCCCAATAAAAATTATTAAACGAAACAATCGCTGCTTAAACCAGCTAAAACAATCTTTCTCTACTCTAAGCTTATACCGGCCAGGGCCTCACTCTATGGCAATTTAATTATATAACGCTTTACCAAACTATTTAAAGGACGAAAAGAATAATAAAAGATACGAAAATAGCCTCGAAAAGTATCTAACTGAAAAATCATTTTACAATTTGTTATTAAATTAAATTGACGTTATTGAAAATACTATAAAATAAAATGGAATAAATTAAATAATTGAAACTACAAAAATAAAATAAAATTAATATAATTAAAATAATCACGGCAAAATTCTATTATTTATGTGTAAGCCATTACTTTATTATGTAAATTTGTGACCTTACTTGTTTTATATTATTTATTTAATAACAATTATGATAATTTGACTATGATTTATTTATTGAGAATTTTAGGGCATAAATTAAGTCAATTGTGAAATTAAGCGCCCTCACCTGACTTCGCAATGCCCCTACGGGGTGCTACATGTCACCGTACTTATATTAAAATTAGACCTAAGACAACCGTGTAGCAAAGCAATGAATAAATGAAAATGAAATCAAATCTTTCCTTATTATAATATTAGTATAAAAGGATAATAGGTGCCTTAGAGTACCTACATTGTTCAATTTCATTAGGAGAATCAGTCCCTAAAGTACATATATCCAAACAAAGTTTCATCAAAATCGGCAGACAACGCGGTCTAATATCCTCTAGTAGATTTTTTTTTAGACATAATTTATTCACACAAAAAAATACAGCACACGTTACAAAACCAACAACAAACAAAGAAAAAAAATAAAAGAAAACAGAAATATTTACAAAAACATTGATTACATTGTTTACATTGGTATGCGCACCTTGATGTGTCTGTCGATGAGCCAGTTCAGTTCGATGTCGTCGTCGTCCTCCCCGAACGGGTTGATCAGCACCTCCGCCACCTTCAGCCACCCCACGTAGAAACAAAACTGAAACCACCACAAAACTACTAAGGATCCTCCTTTGATCCACTATTATATAAGGTCCTAATTTATTAGTCACTTACCTTCTAAGGCGTTATTGTATAGGTTGATAGTATTCCAAAAAACAACATAAAAATTAATTATCTGAAAATTAAATTTTGTAAGAAAATAAAAAAAAATCCATTTAAAGATAAAGGAATGGTTCTCTTTCGATTATAGCCGTCCACTCCCCGCTCGCCCGCTCTCCTACTGCCATTATTATTTAGTTAACATAGTAATAAAAAAATATCATAACAAAATTTTTAAAGACCTTTTAAATTTAATATTATGCTTTTGTTTTTTGACTCAAATGATATATTTTGACCTACACAATAACGTGTTAAAAGGAAAGTGACTAATAAATTAGGACCTTATATTATAAGTTAACTCGCTAATTAACTTGCTAAACGCCGGGTAAATTCTATCAACTATATTGACTAATACTGCCGTTAAAAGTAAGGCTTACTAAGAGGTAATATCCATATGTAGAGGCAGGTATAACAAGCTGTTATTAATAGCACACAACGGGAAACGAATACGTCTAACCCTTATGAAACTGGGACGTAAAACGGACGTTATGAATCTTACTGCCGATTTATTCCGTATCTACTTTAAACCGCAGTTTGTCCGTTTTGATCGACTTTTATTTACAACACACTCTTGGTATGTGACATATCTAAAATATAGATAGAATGGGACTTTTTATAAATTGAACGGTACGCCACGGCACTTCAAAATTTGTATTACCATTGCGCCCTATGTTCTCAGGTTCTAGTGTTACTATTACGTAGGAGGCAATATAAATAGGAGGCATTGGTAAATGGGCTGGTAAAAAAAAACAACGGGTTGCACTCCGGGAGTGCGGGCAGAAGTGAAAACTTGAACATTAACGATGTGCATTAATATGGAAATAAAACAAAATACACAAAAAGAGACCGTTATTCTCCCAGGAATCGATCCTTCGACACCTCGCCTACGATCTGATAACTTCACCTTCACCACAAAAAAAGACTTTCTTGACCACAAAAAAAGACTTTCTTCGTGGTGTCGAACCCTCGAGCTGTTGCTTACAATCTGGCAACTTTTCCACTCGACCAAACTGTCTACTTTCAATTCAGTAAAATAATCTATCGGTATTTGCGCACTATGTGCGAATAATCGTCGACATCGTTGACATCTGTCACATAGATAATTTTACTATTAATAAAATAGTAAAATTTTAAAAAAATAATAATAGTCCGGGTTTCCACCCATACTTCAAAGTGCACAACGCTGCTAAAGAAGTTTTCACTTCAAAAAAGGTGGCAACCCTATCCTACGCATTTTCGATCAGGGTCACGTGACACCTGACGCGAGTTTAACATTTTTTCCCCATACTACGTGGGCCAAACTGAAAGTTTTGCGTAACTCATAAATAAAACAATTTATTTGTATACTATTATATTTACTGCTTTTCAAAGTATTCTCCGTTACATTTTAAACACTTTTTCATCCGTTCAAACCATTTTTGGAAACACGAGGACCATTGGTCTGAGGGTATGATTTCTACGTGCTGGTTGAAAGCAATCACTGCCTCTTCTGGCCCCGTAAATGTCGAACCTCTCATTAAATCTTTGATTTTTGGGAAAATGAAGAAATCGCACGGTGCTAGGTCTGGACTGTGTGCGGGATGGGTCACGAGCTCTATGTTTTCAGAAGCCAAAAATGTCTTTGTTTTGTTCGCGCTGTGCGCCGAAGCATTGTCATGGTGGAAGAAGATGCGACTTCTAGGTCGTTTTTCCCTTACTTTCTAAGACATTGGGCAAACAAATAGTGGTGTACCACTCAGCATTAATGGTCTTTTGTTGCTCAAGTGGGACTTTTCGTAACTTTTAAATATTCATGTAAAATTTTCTGAATTTGGCTCATACCAATCCCCAAATATCCTCAAATCTCCTCATAAGTGATACGCCGATTTTCTTCAATAAGTCTTCTGACGGTAGCCACATTTTCCTCCGTGATCGCAGTTGAGGGTCGACCTTCACGAATTTCATCATGGAGAGAAACACGGCCGCGATGAAATTCGGCATACCAACGCCTTACAGTGCTCAAATGTGGTGCTTCCCTCCCAAAAGCATTTTAAAGACGAGCATTGCAATCTTGCAGAGAAAGCGAACTTTTAAAATCGTAAAAAATCTTCGCCCTAAAATCTTTTCGTGTTAGTTCCATTTTTACTACGGACAACGAACTTCAACTTGAGATAAAAAACAATTGACAAGCGATATCCCGCCAAAATTTATTTTCATCAACTAATGAGATTTCATGTTTAAAAAATATATAACATTCGAAATTCAAACATTTATGCCAGCAACGCACAACTTTCAGCAACGCAAAACTTTCAGTGTGAACTAGGTAAAAGTGCCCAACGCCGCTAAAGAAGTTTCACTTCAAAAATGGTAATACAATTTTGCCGTGCCGTTTTCGAATTATAAAAAGGCCCATTAGATACCTGTAGCGCCGTGAAAAGCGGGAAGTAGACGTCAGGCTGGTAGGTGGAGGTGGAGCCGGGCGCTGGCGGCACGAGCTGCCGGCCCATCAGCGCCGCTACGAAGTACGTGTACAGCGCCAGCGTCACCACCTGCGGCACACGGGTCCTGATCAGACTCCACCCACATAATTGTGGCTGGTTATAAAGTAGGAAGTGTACAGCGGCAGCCTCCACAGAAAATATACTTTATATGTTCTGTGTCAGACTCGACCCACATTTGTGGCTGGTTATAAAGTAGGTAGCTCAAATAAACAAGCGAATTAAAGAGCCCCGAGCTAGTAGCGCGCGCATCCCCTAAGATTCTGTCCGGTCTTCGTATACAAATACAAATAATTTATTAATAATAAACATTAGAACAAATAAATCTTTTTGTAACAATATAATAACAAATACGCCTGAACTAGGAAGTTCCTGTGTTACAGGCAAAGAAGGGCTTAACTATTATACTTATCACAAACAAAATCTAAATATACAATTTGAATACCTACAAATTATAAAATATAAAATTATTAAAAATTATATAAAAACATTATAAAATACAAATTTAGTCATTACTACCTAATTTACTAATTTTAATATACTTACTCGTAGTAAGTAATGTCTCTGTGTCCTCGTAATATAGTTTCTTTAGTTCATCGGTAAGACATTACGTAAGAGAATAAATGCACAGTTTGGCATAACATAATTTTATCTATTGTACAGTAGCGGACCTAAGAACACGTAAGATCTAGAAGAGAAGGCATACTTTGTTACAGAGTTTTGTGGACAAACAATTATCTTTTCATTTCTCATGCTCGGAAAGTAGTGTTATTTTGATCTGATAGGGAGGGAAAAACTCATACAAATTACTTCCCACCTAAAAGCCGGAATGAACTTTAAAAATAGAACTGCTGTCAGCTGTGAAGAGTTTTATGTAAAAAAAAACTAATAAAAAAAAATGCTGCGGCCATGTGAGTTTCTAAAAGCCAGTGTGAACTTAGCGCAAACTTCTTTGAGCGGAATAAGCCGCAGTTCCATATTTAAAAAGTAAATTTTAATTACACGACTTGTCCTAATTTGACAATTAATTTTAAATAGGTACTACTTATATTACATACTAGCATTCCGCCCGGGACATTGTTCCCGTGGGAACTCGGGAAAGTTATGGTGCCTATGTCCATCGAGGATAATGTAGCTTTCTAGTGGTGAAAGAATTTTTCAAATCGGTCCAGTAGTTTTGGAGCCTATTTAATGCAAACAAACAAACAATCAAATCTTTTCTCTTTATATTATGTATAGATTTTATTATCAATAAATAGTTTAGATAAACAACTAGTTTTATTTTCCTCATATTCGAAATGAAAAGTAGAGTGTTTAACACGGGTAAAAGAATCAATTCCTACTCGGACTACCTCGCTGCGCTCGAGCGTCTAAATACCTCGGGAATTGATTCTTTCCACCCTCGGTTAACAATATACTATTCCGTCTTTTGTTAGTATGACCGCAAGGACGGTAATAGGACCACGGGTGAAGGAGGGTAAAGATGTACCTGCCACCATCACACTAGTGTATTATACCTGCGTGTAGACGAGCGGCACGCAGACGGTGTCGTACCCGATGAGCGCGCCGAGCCGCCGCCGGATGTCCGACAGCTCCACCAGCAGCGTCTGCACGATGTGGTCGCTGGTGATCAGCCCCTCCTTGCGCGCGCGGTTTATGATGTTCGTCGCCCACACCAGCGGCATCCAGTACTTGGACATGGGACTCTTCCCGTCCATCTTCTCGAAGATCTTTTTTTCACTCTCCAGCATCAACCCTGGAAATGAATAGGATTGTGATGTGACGGAGCTTGCTTTTCGTCAAAATTTACAATTTCGCCAAGGATCAGATCAGAAAATTCTAATAATCCTTAAGTATTGTATGTAGCCCGCAGCCCGAGACACAGGTTGATATGTAACCTAGTTCGGGCACAACACTCTTAGTCGGCATTTATGTTTATATAGACAGTAAGATTTTTTTAAATTGTACGCATTTCAGGGAAATATTTTTTTTTTAATTGAGCAATCCTTACTTTCCTTAGTAAAATTCCAAATGTAAAAGTGTGTTTGTTTGTTTTTTTCCCTTCGGCCGCGTACGAAACCGTGTGTGGTAACTGGCTAACACACGTATTTTTTGCAAAGAAATAGCTAAAGAGATGGAGAGTGACTTGAGCTACTTTTCAACGCGAACGAAATCGCAAGCAGCAAGCTAGTTGAGCAATAAGTATTGTATAATAATTATAAATTGTTAAAGAGTTTATATTGCGTTTTCAATGATTGGAATTCTAACAATTTTGATGAATTTTCGGTGTTGAAGTCCAAGCCTTGTGTCGTTTGGTAAACTTAAATTTTGTTACTAAAATATAAAAATATCCACAGACTGGACCGTGTCCACAACACGGCCCTACCCCGATTAGGTACCTATATGTATTGTATATTTATGTAAAGCCTCCTGCAGCTCGAGCACAATGCAATGGCGACAAACTCGCGCGGCGCGCCACTCGGCTGACGCTGAAAATTCACTTTGATTGCTTGCTCGCTCGCCCTATGGCGTTGTCAATGATGACATGTTGGCGTTGGCGTTGTCAATGTTGACATAGGACCACGGCGCATTACGAGCTCCTGAACAAGGCCCGGTGGGGGCGGTGCAGTGTGTGTGATGTAGTGTAGTGAGCTGACCCGAGTCGACGACGTGCTGCCAGGTGGGGAAGCGCCGTTTGACGCGCAGCGAGACGCGCTGCAGCGTGATGACGTACGCCAGGATCATGTACCGCACGATGTTGCGCCGCATCAGCCGCCCCGTCTCGTCCTGACGCAACAAACTAACATGTTATACTGTTATATATGCCTACACACATTTTAAAACAACAGTAATCATTCAAACGACAGTCGATATTTTACAGTACTTCTTTGCTTCGACTGAGATCTATCAAATCAACCCACATTCAGTTTTCCCTTGTTTCATGGGTCCCTTGGGATACTCGTACACCTAAGATTCAACATCTGCTGTTTACACAAACGTTTGTCGCGGCCGGAGATCGAACCCGGGAAGCGCCGATTCCGATTGACAGACGTTTTAAAACATATTGAATCATACGTATCTATGTAAATATGTGCCAAAGGCCATTGGAGGTTTGAAAACTGTCACGAGGCTTAGCCAAGTTCACCACACTCTTGACTAAACCACACAATAAGAAGAAGATGTAAATATAAATGCATGGGTGCATAATACCATGCATTGCCATCATGCCTAAAAGTTGCTAACTGACAAATAGGCGCCGTGACAAAGTGTGACAATGGTGTCAGCGACGCAGAGTGGAGTGACTGATAGTAAAATAGCCGCTTTACACCACACACTACCCTAAATGACAACATTTGCAATATTGAATTGAATAGACCCGGCGGCGACGCGATCGAGCGCGGCGCGGCCTGTCAGCGCGGCCGGCGTGTCGGGCGCCCGCTGTCACTGTCTCACTTATACTCGTGTCGCGACACCTCCGTCCCTCTGACAGCATATCAAGTCGTATGTCAGCGAGATTTCAATCCTTACCAACAATTTTTACGTGTTTGTTTGCTTTTTGCCCTTCCTTTACGTCGTCGTAACGGGACAAAAGGACGGCTATTCCTCTATGAATAGCGTCTCATTGACTGTGGAACGTCAATGGCGTCAAAGTTCCCTTAGGTCTCCAGAGAGTGAAACCGTTGGAATCGCATCACCATGCTATTTTCAAAGCATTTGTGGTGCGGTTCCCGACGTTCATGCTGGAGACAGTCATGAAGGAGAGCTTTTGGCCGGAGGGCGTGGTGTTCCGCCGTTTTCGAGGGAGATTCCCGGTTATAGACACCCCCGGAAAAACACCGGGTGTTAATTAAGTTTTAATTTTGTTAAATAATATTTTATATGTATGTTAGTCTGTATGGTATTTATCTATGGGCCTAGTTGCCTGAAAATAAATGATTTTATTATTATTACTAGCTGGCCCGACAGACGTTGTCCTGTTTTTTTTTCACTTTCTAATTTTTTTCTTTCATAAGAACCTTCTCCTGACAATACGGAATACAACAAAAAAATAATCATCCAAATCGGTCCAGCCGTTGACGCGTGATGCCGTGACCAAGGGAAATAGAGATTCATTTTTATATATAAGATTATTATTAACCTGTTCCGGTGACGAAATTGAGAACTATCGAAACCTCGACGATGGGGCGAGTTAACCCAGAAAACGCCTATTAAGTAAGGCACTGGTACTCCTACGCTTCCTTAGTCACCTAAGAACTAAGGAAGGTTATTCTGAACCGATCACCACACGGCACGGCACCACCTTGGTCGGAGTAAAATGCTGAGGTTTTGAACAAACGATCCTTTGATAACGCAGGTAGCCTCTATGAGGAGTCAACCCTTACAATCGAATTGGAGAATAAAAAAGAAAACCCTTTTATGTGTATGGGACTACGAGGGGACTACCTACCAGAGTAAGTACTTTTTATTCTAAATTTCATTCTACAGTTTTGTCGACGTGCCTGATTAATCTACAAGGTATTTCAAAAAAACCCAAAAAAAATAAATTACAAGAGCATCCAACCTAACTGGTATACCTAAACTTCAAGGTGATCACCCGAAGGAGCCCCACTATGGAGAAAAAATCACGTCTTCTTCTTATCGTGTAGGTATAGTCAAGTATGTGGCTAACTTGGCTAACCCTGGTGTCAGAGTTTTCAAACCGCACAATGACCTCTGACTTGGTTTTATCGACTGTAGTGAATCGACAGCAGCCGGGACCGACAGCTTAACGTGCCCTCCGAAGCACGGAATAATAGCTGGTGATAAATTGCAATTTTCGTTTCCCATCAGGTTCCCTGCCTCTATTTATTTATTTATTTATTTATTTCATGCTTTCATGTGTTACAATAGTTCTTACAGTCTAAAAGTAGTTCCAACATGAAACCCTGTTAGGGCACTGCACTCAAACAATACATATAACAAAATTTAAATAAAATAGTCCTGATATATAAAACAAAATCGGGTTTGTTCGAACACTTACAACTCGAGAAGGGCTAGACCGATTTTCTTGGTTTTTTTGATTTGTTGTATTTGTTTACATCCCGAATAGCAGAATAACTATTTAAAAATATTGGACAAATTCACAAGAAAAAAAAGAATCCCACGAGAACGAAGTCTCAGACGAAATACTAGTTAATAATAAAAACATTAACAGATTTGACAAACAAAATAAAATAAAATAAAATACCTACAACTAAAATACATATTGAATAATTTGTTGTTTTATCCAGACCGTGACGTGATTTATTTTATTATTCTTTATTCGAAAAAAACTCTTCCATCGTATAAAAACATTTTTCTACGAGATATTCTTTTAGTTTCCGGTTGAATACTTTAAGATTATCTTCCGTTTTTATTTCTTGGGGTATATGATTGTAAACTTTAACGGCCATCACAAAGGCACTGCTGTTATACATTTCCAGATTGATATTAGGAAGCGCTAGTCTGTGTTTGTGACGTAGGTTCATCTTCATTTGTCTAGAGTATCCGTCCTTAACTTGAAGAAACAATCCTTTATTTTTCTGAACAAATTTTGCTAATTCAAAAATATATATACTAGTTAATGTTAGAATTTTGTATAGCCTAAAATACGGTCGACAGCTGTCAGTTATTCTTATATTGGATAAAATTCTAATACATTTTTTTTGTAGAATGAATACATCTTTGGCATCCGTACTGTTTCCCCACACAATAACCCCGTATTGTAATCTACTGTGAGCGTATGCGTAATATGCGTGAAGAGATGTTTGGAGGTCAGTCGACCGCTTGAGCTCATAAAGGGCGTATGTAAAGCTGGACAGTTTCGAGGAGATACGATTAACGTGTTCCTTCCAGTTAATACATTCGTCAATGTCTATACCTAGCAAACTACAGTTGTCAACCTGTTCCAGAACCATATTATTTAATTGTGTTTTCAAAATTATTTTTTGTCGCTGGTGTGGTCTAAAATTAATCAATTTTGTTTTTTGATAGTTAATTTGTAAATTATATGTCGCTAACCAATTTTCAATATCTTTTAATTTATGTTCAATTGCGTTATTAATACTATTGATATCTGTTGCGTCTTTCGAATAAAAAATAACTGAAATATCATCGGCATATAGTACACATTGCATATCTTTGGTTTTTATAATTTTTGGGAGCCGATTTACATAGACTAAAAACAGCAGACATCCCAAAACGCTGCCCTGCGGTATTGAGTTTGTCACGGAAATGGTTGCGGATCTTTGTTTTGTAATAAAACCGGTTTCATATTCACAGTGTTCAATCTCCACTATTTGTTTGCGTTCATAAAAATAAGATCTAAACCATTCATAAGCTACTCCTCGGACTCCCAAGCTATACAATTCACGCAATAATATTTGATGGGAAACTCGATCGTAAGCTTTACTCATATCGAGTAGAGCTCCGACTACGTGGTATCCTTTATTAATTAATTGCAACACCCTATCGATATATGTATAGACAGCCATAGTTGTTGAACGGCCCTTCCTAAAGCCAAACTGGTCTTCGTCAAACAAATAATATTTCTCAAAGAATGAGTTTACTCGATTAGCCATTGCTGTTTCTAAGACCTTTGCAAACGTTGGTAATAATGAAATTGGGCGGTAGTTGTTAGGATTAGTTAAGTCACCTTTTTTTGGAATGGGTTTAATTAGTGAGGTTTTCATGAGATGTGGTACAATTCCTTGTTCAAATGATTGGTTAATAATCTTAGTTAATGGTTCTTGTTAAAATCTGCACAATGCTTTACCAATATAGGGGGTAATTCATCAATACCAAAGCTGGTCTTATTTTTAAGGTGTTTTATAATTTTATAAGTTTCGTTAGGATCTATTGGTTTTAGAAACAAAGAGTTTTCTGTCGTTACAGAAAATGTTGATGTTTCATCACTAGCTTCAGTTGACGCAGACAAATTATTATCATTAGTACCAATCGTTACAAAATATTGATTAAACCTATTAACCACTTGAACGGGGTCGTCCACTATATGATTATTTTCTTTTAAGACTATATTTTTTCTACATATTTTACTAATTTTATTTGTCTTTTCCTTAATGATTTGCCATATTGTTTTCATAGTATTATTCGAATTATTTACTCTTTTAATATTACATAATTTTTTAGAAGTTGTAACAGTCTTTTTTAGCACTTTCTCATACTGTTGATAATGTTTACGAAGTGTGGTGTCGTTAGTTTGGCAGAGTATTATTTTTAATAATCTTTTATGTAAACAGGACTTTTTAATTCCCGCAGTTAGCCAAGTTGTTTTTCGTTTCTTAGGTTTAAGTTTTATGTTTGTAATAGGGATGTTTTTTTCTAATAGTTCAAACAATTTATTTAAAATGTTTTCATAATTTTTGTTAATATCGTCATTTGATATAAGCGTGTTCCAGTTTACTTTTGCCAAACTAGTTTTAAATTGATCCATGTTTTTCTTATTGAATATTCGTTTAGCTATTGTATACGTTTTTTGTGCTTCTAAATTCTCATCCAATGAAGCTGTAACGCATCTGTGATCCGATATACTGTACTCACTTACTGTAACTTTTACTACTGCGTTAGATACGTTTGTGAATATTAGGTCTATGCATGATTTACTGTTATTTGTCACTCGTGTATATTCTGTTACTAACTGCTGAAAACTAAAACATTTAAACTGGTTTAATAGAGCTCGAGCTTTAGGCTTTTCTTTAGAAGTTTTCGAGATATCAACATTAAAGTCTCCTCCTACTATTATTCTTCGCTTACTATACTTTTTCCCTAATAGAATCAACATTTTTTCCATGACCTTGTCAACGATGTCGGGTTCTCTATTTATGTCCGGTCTATATATAACAACAATTACAGTATTTAACTTAGGTAAATCGATAGCACAAATTTCAAAAATGTATTCCACCGTCAGACTATTTATTTCTTTTATTTCTTTATATTCTATTCCTTCTCTTAATAATATACACACACCTCCTCCCTCATAGTGTTCTCTGTGATATGATGTTGCAAGAATAAAACTTTCTAGGTGTACTAACTCTGTTTTATATTTATCAAGTTTAGTTTCGGAAATGCAAAAGGCCAATACATTTTTTAGTTCATCAACGATATTTTCTAGTAAATATATCTTACCGAGGAGGCTATTGATATTTTGGAATAAAATGTAATTTCTACCAGAGTTTTTATTACTGAAAGGACTTATCCGTTTCACCATCTTTATTTTGATCTTCTCTCCTTTGGCTGCTGTTTACATCTTCATCGTTTTTACTCTTTCTTGTTTCTGTATTCGTTATGTTGATTATAACTCTCCGTCCTTCAATGAATAGTTCGTTATTCTTTATTACTGCATGCTTGCCTTCATCTCTAGCCTTTTTTAATTGTTCTCGAAGTTTATTTCTTCTTTGTAGTGTTTCGCCATCCAAATATTCCGAAATATAAAGCCCGGTACTTTGGAGCCACTTCGCGTTTTGTAATAGGTATTTAACCATTCGTTTGCTAATAAGTTCTATCATTAAAGGTCGTCTGAACCCTCTTCTGCCCAGCCGCTTCAAATCTTCCACATATCCTGTTAAATCTACATTATATAGTTTATAAAAAACCTTGATTATTTTATCAGTAAGACTAAATTCGTTTTCGTTGGCATCCTCCGATAATCCATACAATATAAATTTCTTTTCATTTCCAGTATTGGTCACTGGTACGCCGGATACGTTTTTTCGTGAACTGGATAAATCACTCTGCAATTTATATAGCTCGTTGGTCATTTTTTCCTTTTCTTTTTCTAGGTTTTGTATTTTTTGGTTGATTTCTTGTATATTGTTAGTAATATTCTTTTGTTCCCGTGTTGGGTAATTTTCAACAACAGTACATTTTTGTCTAATTTTTGTGGAAATCTTTGTATGATCGAATTCTATATCAATAAATATTGCATATGTTAAACAATACAAAAAGCTTTTATAATTTGACAAAACATTTCAAATATCCTGTATACTTTATTACTTATTCAAGCCACAAAAATTGACAAGCCACAAAAATTGATATTAGGACACAAAAATTGATAGAAATGCCACAAAAATTGACGATTGCCACCAAAATTAGAGTTTAAGGTTACTATGAAAAAACAAACAACATTCTCCACAAAATTTATTGTCTGGCAACTATAAATCAAAAGAAGAGTGGAAAAAGCCTTTCTTCTTTTACTCCGACACCTGATAACCCACCCCTTTAAGAAACAAAAAAATTGTAAACGCAGGTCAAAATTAGGACAAAAAGCAATAAAAAATAAATAATCTTACTGTCTGACTTTAATAACAAGTATGGACTTTAACTCGAATAACTTATACAAATCTTCTTGAAGTCACAATAACATTTAGCAATATTTTTCTTATAAATACACTAACTGTCTCACTTTATTAAATAGTCTTTAGCAATCATCTTGATTACTTATAAATCTTATAACTGTCTCACTTTAATAATCAGTCTATTATACTTGAAGTCACAATAACTTTTAGCAATCATCTTAATAATAAATCTTCTTTCTTACTTTAATGAAAAGTTTGTATATAAAGTTACTATAACTTCTAGAAATTTTCTTTCTTATAAATCTATTACCTGTCTCACTTCATGAAATAGTCTACACTTAAAGCCACAATATTTTTTAGCAATCACCTTAATTATAAATCTTCTAACTGTCTCACTTTAATAATCAGTCTATACTTGAAGTCACAATAACTTTAAGCAATCATCTTAATTATAAATCTTCTAACTGTCTTACTTCAATGAACAATCTGTACTTAAAGTCACAATAACTTTTAGCAATTTTTTTTCTTATTAATCTACTAACTTTAATAATCAGTCTATACTTGAAGTCACAATAACTTTTAGCTATCATCTTAATTATAAATCTTCTAACTATCTTACTTCAATGAACAATCTGTACTTAAAGAGTCACAATAACTTTTATAAATTTTCTTTCTTATAAATCTTCTATCTGTGTCACTTCATTAAATAGTCTATACTTAAAGTCACAATGACTTTTAGCAATCATCTTAATTATTAATCGTCTAACTGTCTCACTTTAATAATCAGTCTATACTTGAAGTTACAATAACTTTTAGCAATCATCTAAATTATTAATCTTCTGTCTTACTTTAATGAACAGTCTGTACTTAAAGTCACCATAACTTCTAGCAATTTTCTTTCTTATAAATCTATTACCTGTCTCACTTCATTAAATAGTCAACACTTAACGCCACAATAACTTTTGGCAATTATCTTAATTATAAATCTTCTAACTACCTCACTTTAGTAATCAGTTTATACTTGAAGTCACAATAACTTTAAGCGATCATGTTAACTATAATCTTCTAACTGTCATACTTCAATGAACAGTCTGTTCTTAGAGTTAAAATAACTTTTAGCAATTTTCTTTCTTATTAATCTACTAACTGTCTCACTTTAATAATCAGTCTATACTTGAAGTCACACTAACTTTAAGCAATCATCTAAATTATAAATCTACTAACTGTCTCACTTTAATAATCAGTCTATACTTGAAGTCACAATAACTTTAAGCAATCATCTTTATTTTTAATCTTATAACTGTCTCACTTTAATAATCAGCCTATACTTGAAGTCACAATAACTTTTAGCGATCGTCTTAATTATAAATCTTCTAACTGTCTTACTTTTAGAACAGTCTGTACTTTAAGTTACAATAACTTTAAGCAATCATCTAAATTATAAATCTTCTAACTGTCTCACTTTAATAATCAGTCTATACTTGAAGTCACAATAACTTTAAGCAATCATCTTAATTTTAATCTTATAACTGTCTCACTTTAATAATCAGCCTATACTTGAAGTCACAATAACTTTTAGCGATCATCTTAATTATAAATCTTCTAACTGTCTTACTTCAATGAACAGTCTGTACTTTAAGTTACAATAACTTTTAGCAATTTTCTTTCTTATTAATCTACTAACCGTCTCACTTTAATAATCAGTCTATACTTGAAGTCACAATAACTTTAAGCAATCATCTTAATTATAAATCTTCTAACTGTCTCACTTTAATAATCAGTATATACTTGAAGTCTCAATAAGTTTTAGCAATCGTCTTTGTTATAAATCTTCTAACTGTCTTAGTTTAATGAAAAGTCTATACTTAAAGTCACAATAACTTTTAGCAATTTTCTCTCTTATAAATCTTCTGTCACACTTTATTAAATAGTGTATACTTAAAGTCACAATAAATTTAAGCAATCTTAATTATCTTAATTAAGTATACATCTTATGTCTTACTTCAATGAACAGTTTGTCCTTAAAGTCACAAAATTGTTTAGCAATTATTTTATAAATCTTGTAACTGTCTTACTTTAATAATCAGTATATACTTAAAGTCACTACAACTTTCAGCTTTCTTTTTTTGGTATTTTTCTCATATTGCTTGTAACTTAAGTGGGTCACTTTTATTTTTTTCTCTTCTTTTCCTTTCTACGAGTCTTTTTCTTTCTTATTTAGTTTTTCTATCTTATTTACTTCTTTTCTTTGGATTCCTGAAACATTAATTTCTTTACTTGTGTATCAACTTAATAGAAAGACATGAAAAGCAAAGTCATTCTGTAGATTTGTATTTATTATGATGGTACAGGGTCAACAGCACATCATGCTATCCAAAACTGTCAAGTTTGTTCAATCGATTTTCAATTTCATCTCCAAGTCTTAGAATTTACTATTCATTGGGGAAATTTGACAGTTTGTGGTAACATGATGTGCTGTTGACTGTACCTAGATACTAAATACTCCACCAGGGCACCAGTATGATGACGATTCTTATCTTCATCGTGAATTTAGGTCGTTTCGAAAGTAACTTAATATTAAGTTCTAATTTTTGTGTTCTCATTGCAATTTTGCTGGATTAAAAAATACCACAAAAACCACAAAAATTGACCCACAAAAATTGAAATTATGTAAACAAAAATAAATTCAACAAAAACTACAATAAATACAACAAATGAAATCTAATAGGTCCATATGTATACCACAAGTCTATATTTTAAAAAACGAATTATATAGATATTATTAAAGAGAGTATACATAATGAGACCACAAAAATTGAACTTTTTTTGTCCGATAATATTTTTAGGTGTTACTTACATTTTTGGCGGGAAAACGCAGCAACTTCAGACACTTTCTTATTCACATAGCGTTGGTTCCCGACTGACTCAAGCGATTGACATTAGTGTTGTGCTTTAGTGTTCAATAGTTTAGCTCGGAGTAATCTTTTCATCAAAACCACAAAAATTGTATGTTTTGCTGGGACACATATGTTTTATGCCATATCAAATTAACTGTGACACTAATTACAAAAAACAAAATGATATTGTCAAGCTATGACTATATTGATTGAAATGAAACTATAAATTAAATTGATCTGAGAAAAATGACAAAAATAGAAGCCGAAACATTAAATAAAACAGATTGGGGACAGGCCAGCAAAATTGAAAATACGGTTTAAATGATTATTTTATATTATTAAATAAATCTTTTTTGCTAATGTAAACTTGTCTTCACAAAATAGAAATTACCTATTTTATGTAGAAAAAATATCTGATTGATATCTTTCAAAGACAACACGATTTTCAGCAAAGACACTCAAAAATGCTGTCTGGGAAATTGACCCTGTTACTACTTGCGTATGACGCAATACATCCTGTGCTAGGACTTTAACCGCATTTGACACTTTCTCTTCAATTGTTGCCTCTAATTCCTTTAGTATAGATTTTCTGTTTTGTTCGAGTTTCTGGTCTAGCAATAAACTCATCTGTTCCATGGTGATGGTTTGTGGTGGTGCTTGCGGGCTGAATCTCTGACTAGTCTGATTATCCCCTACATCTGTGTTAATAGTGTCGCCGCCACCAGAGTAAAAATTATCATCCAATGACATAGTTGTATCATTCAATCGGTCAGATCTTGCAGGTCTTATAGGTGTGTTATCATTTCGTACCCTTCTGGTTATATTTGCACATTCGGGGCATTGCCAAAAATTGTCGAAATCGTATTTTTTTCCCATGTATTGGGCTGATGTTATGTTCAGACATGATTTGTGATATTGCCTTTCGCATGTGCGAATTCTGCATTTTAAACCATCTGCGAAATCTATATTACCGCTGCAAACTTGACATTTCATTGTGATCTGATATCAAAACAACGTAGAAGGTGGTCGAAGGTCTATGTACGTTGCTTAACCTCACTGATCGGTTGAGATCAGCGAGAGCCACTGGGCTACGAGTGCTTCTAATACAATACTAATATAATTTCTGCTAAAGCGGATTTTGATCAAACATAGAGGAAAATACATTTTCAAAAAATTGTTGCTAAGTTTTTTTTTTTTTAAATTTTGTCCACAAACGTTGGTAGAATCCACAATTCTACCAACGTCAGAGTATTTTAACGAGTATTGAAATATAAATATGGAATAACGTCGCCAATATCAAGTAAAGTATTTCCGATACACGTGGAAAATCACCCAGTCACCCCAATACATGAATAATGAGGTCGTACAAGGGGAGGTGTATGTCAGTTCTTTACGTAGTAAATAATTAATATTCATTAAATATGACAAGATCACTAAACTTATATCAGTAGACTCCCACCCAATCTGTGCGAGGTGGACCCGGGGGCTGGGGCGTTCATTGATCAATAAATAATGCTTCATGACAACAATGAAGTTAAACTCATCACATCACCTTCGCGCGCGACCGAGCACAGAATCGGCTCAGTAGAAAGAAGAATGGGAAACAATGTAGAGCTTGTTCTATGTTTTATGCATCAAGCGGCAGTTTCAGGACTAAGCATTTCTAGAAACGCATTAATATACAGAACTACACACATCAACACGGTCTAGGGATATTGCACGATTTTTCACACAAAAGAGGTCTGTTCGAAAAGCTATAGTAGCATACTCCATATACATGGAGGGCTATAATTTTCAGACAAGCAAGTGCTAAACCTGAATTTTCAATTCTAGTTAATAAATTTTGTTTTACTTGAAATTTGTGAAAAAGTGACGAAAATGAAAAAATAAATTGCGTATTTTCATACAAAAAGCAGGCAAAAAGTGCATTTACGTTTTCGTTTCCGTCACGTTTTCACAAATTTCAAGCAAAACAAAATTTATTGACTAGAATTGAAAATTCAAGTTTAGCACTTGCTCGTCTGAAAATTATAGCCTCTTATGTATCTCGAGTCTGCTTTTATAGCTTCTCAAACAGACCTCTTTTGTATGAAAAATCGTGCAATATCCCTAGACCATGTTGATGTGTATATTAAAAAAACAATTGTGTGAATACACCGATTAGTGTAGGTAATATAAAATATTTTCTTTTATTAAATACTTTTGTGACTTTTAAAATGCACTTGTATCACAAAAATTAATGATGTTGACTGTGAATAACAATAGCTTTAGTTATTGTTATTCACAGTCAACATTATTAATTTCACACTTATGAAATATACAGTAAATCTCTTTTAACCTCTCGGGTGCTAAATCAGTCCTTGAAACTGAACAACTTTCCTAAGGAACATAGGTCAATATACGAAAAAAAATTTTTTAATCTCCCATACAAAATACGCTATAATATAGCATATTATGCTGATGAAGTTTGTATGGGAACTCAAAAATTTTTTTCGTTTTTTGACCTATGATTTTAAGTGAAAATAAGGTGTTAAAATGTTTAAATTGCAAGTTAATATTGCTGAGAATAACATAAAAGTAAATTTGAACTCCGCTGTAACGATAACGGCTCTAAAAATAACTCCTTAATAGCAATTGCTATCTTACTCGTAAATAGGAGTTTCTGATTACTAAATTAAATGAATTGCTGTACATAAATAAGTTGCGATTTATAATTTTATAGCAACTTAGGTGGTAAAAAATATTTTGCTAACTATATTCAAGATCTCTTGTCGTTAGAAATACATAGTTATAAGAAACTATAATATTACTTTAAGTAGTTACTGTTACTTGAATTTATAAAAGCAGGTGCTGTGATGGTTGCGATTATACCGTTTATACCTCCTTAAGTAATATTGCGTTTCCTTGCCAGGTTAGGTGGTATAAAGCATTTAATTAGCACTCTTTAAGAACACTTGGAAAAAGTGAGACTTACTAGTAACCTTACTATTGCCTTAAGTATTTATTGTTACTTTAAGTTACAATACATAGTGGTACAGTGGTTTAGCTTTTCTCTTTTATACGTATACTTAAGTTGTATTATGCCTCCTTGTTACTGTTACTCATCTTGTTGTGTTATTTAGTTATGACCATTGAAGAAACAAAAGTTTGACTGGATGCTTTTATACACGCTTTAAATCAATAAAAATGATAATAGAGGTGGAAATTAGCGCCAAAATGTTGGTTGGATTACATTACAAAAAAAACATTAAATAACATTGTCCTTCACGCGTGTTCTCCTTTTTTGTTTTTTTTAGGTAACTAACCAGAATAAAAAATTGATTCAAAATTTTATTTTACAGTTTTGGCGGCGTGGGACTTTGAGGAAAACCGCGAACGGGCGGACGACAAACAGTCAGAGGAAAATAGCATATATAGTTAGGGAGGCGAATAGGGGAATTTTCGGCAATACTCGAGCGTGGCAGTTTAAGATATGAGAGATACCTTAGACCTAATAGAACAGCCTTGTAAAGTATTTAGCTCTATATGTAGTGACGCGCGCCTAGGATAGACGATCAGATTAGTAAAAAAAAATGGATAGTCTGAAATACTCGAGCGCGTCAGATTAAGATATTGGGGGTTGATTTTAGTGTTTAAAGACTAAATTTAACTAATCTGACGATAAGTCCTTGACGCCGCCGAGTTATAGGGTCGCGAACTTGTAAAAAAAAAACGTTAATCCGGCATTCTCGAGCGCGATTTTTATTTTTTTTATTTTGAAGAATATAATCTAAAACTTACTAAAAATACAAAATCTGCCGGTTTCCGCATGACCGGAAGTGTGGAGGAGCCATTTCGTCTTCCTAAGAACGCGTTGCGGCATATAAGTCGCGAACGATACATTTTACAAAAAAAAGTTTAAATAAACAAAAAAGGTAATTTTATTTTACACAAAAAAGGTCTCTTTACATTTTTGTCCAAAGTTAAAACTTTTTGACTTGAAGCATCATAAAAACTCAAACTCTCGGTTTTTTGAGTATATCTCGAAAACTGAGGGTGTTAAAAAAAATTGATATGAAATAACGATCATTAAATTATGTGACTTTTATTATATCTCAAAAATTTTTTTTTTATAAAACTTCTCCACAATTTTCGTGGACTCGGGAAAAGTTACGCGTATCTGTATACCAAAGTATTATTAACCCGTCACGCGATTCGCTCGCGGGAACCTACAATGGCACGAAGCGATGCAATTTTTCTCGATTTTCTTGATTTTAGGTTAGGATTCGACAAAAATAATTATTAAGTCTAATATTGACAATTATATGGAACATTTTTATTTATTTATTTATTTTTTATTTAATAAATAATAACTTTTACCTGGTTATCGAAATTTAACATTCACAATTTTTTATGCTCCTTATATATTTCCCAATCACATTTCACAATTTTTTCAAAAAACCTTTTTCGGTCAGATTAAGAGAACCCACCAAAATTTTTGTCAGATTAAAAAAATATGCTTTCAGGATACCGAGATAAACCTCCCCTATGAAAATCTGACGCGCTCGAGTATTTCAAAAAAACTTTTTTTTTTTGCATTTTCAAAAATTCATCGTAACTTATCGTCACGCCGAAATCGTCAGTTTTTTTAAAGGGAGCTTCCTTGGGGCCTACTTAACACCCCTTCCGAAAATCTGACGCGCTCGAGTAAATTTTTTTTTTTTGCATTTTTGACTACTTTATATGCCTACCCCCACCACGCAAACCGGCAGATTAGTATACCGTTGTTATCAGAGGCACTTGGGGCATACGTAGTATGAATATCTGACGCGCTCGAGAATGCCCAAGTAACTGTTTTTTTTAACATTTTTGAAAAACCGTAACCGCCAAACCCACCGCTAAAATGGTTTTTGCCATAGGAGCTTTTCTTTTCGAAATTATTTTATCTTTCGATTTTGATAGGTCTCGACGGCGCCGTTGAATTACGCCATTTAGCTACCTCGCCTCCCTAACGAATAGGTACTAGAAAGGTTTGTAGACTACTACAAAAACCTATAAACGATTTTGAAATTAGTTTTTAGTTTTTATGACTGTAGGTAGGTAGGTATTAAATTTTGTGTTAAGACGACTCATTGGGCGTTTCCCCACTGGCCGGCACCGGCGACGGCGACGGCGACGGCGAGAGTGACAGAGCTATACTAGGAAGCAAGAAATCGGTAGTCGGTAGGTAGTAGAGTGACAGAGATACTTGCTTCCTAGTATAGCTCTGTCACTCTCGCCGTCCAGTGGGAAAATGCCCATTGGATGATTTGCTGACGACAACGACGAGGAATATTAATTACATTTGAATGTATTTTTAATAGTCAATCATAGGTTTTGAATTTGCTTTTACAAATACTTTACTTCACCTACAAATCCTACAATATAAAAATTCCTCGCATTTTTTTATTTATTTTTACAGTATTACCTGTTTCCTAATCTAGTGGGTAGTGTCGGAATTTGCTATCTCAAAACAAAAAGAATGTAAAATCAAGATTGGTAAACAAGATCCCCCACAGGTTTGGTAAAATTTGTAAGTTTCCATCATAATTAGACAATAATTATTGTCTAGCCACCTTGTCCTAGACTAGACGAATCACCGGTCTGTGCCGTGCGCATGCGACGACGACGCGGCGCGGGGCGCGGGGCGGGAGGCGGGACGACGACGTTAGGTAAGACAATATCTGTTTGGAATCAACGAAGGCCTCGCGGTATCGGTAATTAAATGCAATTAAAGTTAATAGTTCTAATAGCTACACTAAAAACTACCGAATTGGTCACTTTAGGTTTAATAATGCGATGACTCCGTTTCGTTTTGCTTGAAAAGCTCTTGGAGAGACGTGTCATGTATGACGCACATTGGACTCGGGTTAGGGAGCTATGGCAATAACGAGGGCGAACCCTGCGACTCTTACTTACCGTTAGTTACTACATAGTGCACGGAATACTTAACACATCATATGTATGACAATTGTTAGGTAATAGTATCCGTGACTCACGAATGTGCGGCTTTGGAAAATCGCAATTCGCGAGGGAAAAGGATCAATAAGCCACAGTGGCGGTGTATCTTCACTTTGACAGCGTTTCTTTTTTGATCGCGAGCTCTCTGAGCCTTTCATCACATTCACATTCTGGCGTTGTCACTTTGACATTTGACTGCGACCCCGTTAGTCGTACAGTGCGATTGAGCTCCAGGACCGCGACGTGAGGGGAAATGGATCCGCGGCTAAAGAAATACAACTAAACGACGTCAATGGTTTAACATGTTTTATCTACCCCACCATTACAGCAACTGTGTAACTAATTTCAATTCAACGTCTCTTGAGAAGAAGAGACGGTTAACGGACATGATGTTCCTGTATAACATCAACATCATGAACAACAATATTGATTGTCCAGATTTGTTGTCTTAAGGCGACTACAGCCCCTAAATTACGATTTTATGATGCGTAGATAAGCATGACGCACTGCACTAAATCGAAGAAAAAAAAATACTACGGTAATATTCAGGACATAAACTAGATAAGTACTTAGTTTGCTGAAAATATGATTCAGCACTTTTGGTTCGATAGAAAAAGCTCACTAAGTCACCTCTAAATACCAATATTGTGTATCTTTTAAGCTGTAAAAACCGGCCAAGAGCGTGTCGAGCCACGCGCATTGTAGGGTTCCGTAGCAGCATGGTTCAAATATATTCTTATGTTCAGTGGCGTGCATAGACATTTTAGGCAGGGTAGGCAGTGAACTTGTCTAGTTTTAATTGACCGCTCAAACTCGTTTCTATGCGACTTTTGCTAAACGAGAAAACTTTCAACGTATCTTTGAGATGTTTTTTAGAAAGCTCATGCTTTTTAATCGCTGTATTAAGGTTATTAAAATCAAAATAACCCTGCGCCGTTAAACATTTTTTATAACAGTTTGAAAACAAAATGCCTGCACGGAAAACAAAATACTTAAGCGGTTAGTATGCACACAACCCGTGAGCCAATTATGAATAGGTATTGTATATTTTAGTATTAAAATATCTTACTGCGGTACCTTTTTTTGCGTCAAATCCATGCATCGGCCTTTTGCGTTAAGTAATGTTTACTTTTCCTTGAAAAGGTAAACAAGAAAAATCACGCAGTTTCGGCAAACAAACATCATCACCACACTTTTCACAACTTATTGCGCTCATTTTGTTCTAAACAAATGTCTTACAAACACTATAAACTGATAAAACAATAATTTGCAAAAGTTTTCGTACCTACGTAGTTGCAAAACAAAAACAAATCAATATGGCTGAATGCATCCAATAAGAAAAAAATCCGCAAAATTAAAAATCTATAACAGCTCTTTCAAACTTACCGAATATTGACACTTCTCAATTTGGTAGCATCGCTTTATAGGCAGAGCTTTTTTCTCCATACAATCAGTTCGTAAATTTTTGGTGGGGTAGACGAAACAGCCAATCAGAAGCCCCCATTACAACACAAAACATCGACAAAAAAGGCATTTCAAACGAGTGCTTTTTAACGAATAATCAATCCGCGCTCCTACGAGGGCTCTTACTAGTTCAGTATTAGAAGTTTAGATGGCGCTGTTTTGAAAAGTTAAAGGTCGGTAAAGAAATGTAGATGACGTCATTTCGGAAAACGTTTATTCGTTTCACAAAGATCTGTGATCGTTGGTGTAAATTATAATATTTATTTTTGTATTTTTTTGCCTTGAAAACCCTAGGGTAGGCACTGCTTTTCTGCTTGTATGGAATGCACGCCACTGCCATACAATCAGTTCGTAAATTTTTGGTGGGGTAGACGAAACAGCCAATCAGAAGCCCCCATTACAACACAAAACATCGACAAAAAAGGCATTTCAAACGAGTGCTTTTTAACGAATAATCAATCCGCGCTCCTACGAGGGCTCTTACTAGTTCAGTATTAGAAGTTTAGATGGCGCTGTTTTGAAAAGTTAAAGGTCGGTAAAGAAATGTAGATGACGTCATTTCGGAAAACGTTTATTCGTTTCACAAAGATCTGTGATCGTTGGTGTAAATTATAATATTTATTTTTGTATTTTTTTGCCTTGAAAACCCTAGGGTAGGCACTGCTTTTCTGCTTGTATGGAATGCACGCCACTGCTTATGTTTGGCACTTGGTCGACTATTACTTGCAAACTTGAATGACCAACTTATGTGTGATAGTTTTCCTTTAAATTTCGTTGTATATTCTACCAACGTGAATTTTTTCACATTTTTAGAAACAACCGTTTAGCAGGTATAGGGCGGGGGGGGACACTTGTGTTTGACAAAAATTTTCACTTTAAAAATTTATATTTCGCAAACGGAGTGCTGAATCGAAAAACGTTCTTAGTAAACCCCTTCTATCTTTTAAAATGCTATCCTATGACACCCCATTCAATGATATTGGCGAGAAAAAAAAATTCATCGCCCTTTCACGTCAATGGGAGACACCCGAAAATTTTTTTTTTTTCCAAGATTTTACTCTACAGTTCTGTCGGCGTGATTCATATGTATGCTTAGTTTCAGCTCTGTAGTACCAAGGGTTTCTTAGGAAACCTGCGGACAGACGGACATGGCGAAACTATAAGGGTTCGTAGATTACTACGGAACCCTAAAAACGATAGTAAAATGCACACAGGAACTTGAATTTGTTATCAAAATGTTCGTGATTGAACACTCTCTATAAGTAGTTAACGCATTTTTCGATTTAAGCTGTTACCTTTCCATAAATCTCATTTTTCTGACTTTCAAACATGTTTTTACGCACGCACGCTTTCATAGTCCGTAAACTTCGTGTATCGACACTGTTCGCTCTGCCGGCCTACAGCACCCGATAAAAGCAGCACACATATGAATAGTGCCACATCTCCGTCTCTCAACAGGCCTGGGCCGGCAGTGCGAACAGTGTCGATACACGAAGTTTACGGACTATGAAAGCGTGCGTGCGTAAAAACATGTTCGAAAGTTAGAAAAATGAGATTTATGGAAAGGTAACAGCTTAAATCGAAAAAAGCGTTAACTACTTATCGAGAATATTTTTATATTTTCTTCCCTAAAAAATATTTGTGAATATTCCTCACGCGGGTAAGCGTTTTAAAATACTAAAATATAATCGTTGACAGGTTTCGCCCTTGTCATAATCTACTTTGCAACAAGTAATATGAGTCTGTAGTTCTCCGTACGAGACACAGATGGCGCTAACCTATAAGCACAACGTATGTGCTTAGTAAGGGAATGAGAAATTTTGCCGCTTGACTTGAAGGCTCAGTTGGTTAGAGCACCAGGAGATCTGGTCGTGGGTTCAAGTCCCATTCGCGCCGAATATTTTTCTTTCCCTAAAAATTATTTGTGAATATTCCTCACGCGGGTAAGCGTTTTAAAATACTTAAAAAATCTCCCCGAGTCATCCCCGGTGCAAAAGTACCCATCACACTTGCGGCATTTCCAATTCGACCGTATATTTTTTTTTATGTATGTCCGCGGATAACTTCGTCGTTTATGAACCGATTTTGATTATTATTTTTTTGTTGGAAAGGGAATTTCCCCAAGGGTGGTCCCATGGTAAGGAAACCAGGATCTGATGGTGGCATCCTGATGAAATTGAGGGAAACTCTCGAAAAAATTGTCTTTTTGTGATTTAAGTCGGTGACTCTTACGTTTTTGACGTGGAAAATTATCTCTCTTAAGGCTGCCTGTTCGGCCGCTGCTCCAGCCGCTCGGACGGTGCGTGAGAGATGAGACGCTGCGAATGTGCTGACGCATGTTGCATTCCACAGCAGGCTCTTTCCCCTCTGCCATGGCAATAAAGTAAGGCCATCAGGTCTTTTGCCATCCGAGCGACTTAGGCCTGGAGGCTCCAGAACGCAGGGAATCCCAGCCGAAACCAGTGCCCTCCTGATTATGTCATTAAGTGCGTGGTGGCGGGAGAACCTTCCTGAGCACCGACAGCAACCCAAAGCGTGGTGACCGTTGGCCTCTACCATGGAGCCGCAAACGCATAAATGTGGTTCGCACACGTTGCAGCCCAGGCGAAGAGCCACCGAAACACGCAGTGAGTCACCGTCTAGGAGGGTCCCCAGATTGGGAGATGGTAATGCCTGAAGCCACGCACCCGACTCAGGCTGTGACACTGCCTTCAACCTCGCCAAGTCAGCCCCGGAGGATCCATCGAGAAGCCGCGCCAATGTAAGCTTAGCACCTACATCGTCCCAACTCCGCTGTCTTACCAGGTCGTCCGGCGCAGACAGACAGGCGTTCAAGGTCAGCCAAGCTGTCCTCGCGTCATCCTGATAAGGTTTACCATCCTAATACCATCCAGTCCGGAGGAGGAGCTGTTGTGGAAGGACGCCAGAGCCCGGGAGACGTCCTCTACCTTGACAATCAAAGCAGGGGCCACGGTGTCTTGGGTTGGCGGGAAGAGCAGTAATCTGGATGGTGGAGGATGCTTGGCCTGAAGGGAAGAAAAAGTCTCAGGGCTGAAGGGAACCCTTGTATCCTCAGAGGACAAAAGCCGAACCGCCCTCCTCAAGTCCCCCTCGTGCACCTTATTTTCAATTGCCCTAAGTACGGAGGGAACCTTCGGCCTCGTTGATACTTCAAAAGACTCGGGCCGCAAAAGGTCTAATTTCCTCTTTACTTTGGAGGTGAGGTTTCCAGCGGTAGTTTTATCAGGGTACATGATTGTTCCACCAACCCGCATTGGCCAGCGTGGTGGACTATGGCCTAAATCCCCTTCGTGTTTCGAAGGGAGGCCCGTGCCCCTCGGTGGGGACGTATATAGGCTAGTAAGAAGAAGATGTACCCTATGTCCATCCCGGATAATGTATGATTCTAATGGTGAAAGAATTTTTCAAATCGGTCCAGATATTTTTGTGTTTTAATAAACATTTGCTAACGTTTATTTCCTGTTAATTCCTAACTAAACAAATAAAAGTTGAGATCTTATGCACTTGACATTGATAGGTATTACATAGAAAGCTGCAGAAAGGTATACATAGAATACAATGGTGCTGTAAAAGTACAACTTTTTGATTTAAATTACTTACTTACTAAAGACGTAAGCTGAATAGAATAATCATGTTTGTTACATAGATAAAAACACCTTTAAACAAACGAATATTTGCTAATCCAGACTCCGCCCCGATTCGCGGTACCGGTACGTACCCGGCCGCTTCTCTCCACAAACGTTTATCCGACGTTTCCCTCGCAGTAACGCCCTAAGCCGAGGTTCGAGCCCCACAGGGGCCACCCTTAGGCCTGTTACTTAAAATTTTGGGCTGAGAGCCATCTGCGCTCGCCACTTGCTCGGTGAAGCTGTCAAGGCCATCAGCGGCCAACAGTGTAGTCATTTAGAAAAAAAAATGCTAATCCAGAGTAATCATTTGGCTATGCTTATTACCTAAGATATTAAATTTAAGTCTTTCAACTAAGTTATGAATAAATAAATGTTTGAAACCTAAGATGGCATATAGGTAGCCTTATTGAAGTATTTTTCATATACGAAGAGGGTATTCTAATTGCTTGAAACGATCTGAGCACTTATGCAATGTGCATTGTGCATCTAAGGTCCGTATTATAGAACACGACTCAGACTGATCTATACTTAAGCAGCAGTCGTCTTTGTCATTTGAATAGTGAAAGAAAGAGACTATCAATACTTAAGTATATATATATCAAGCTTGGTAATTTAGGTAATACGGACCTAAATTACCAGTAGAGGGAATGTCCACCGATACTGGAAAAGCATACACGACTATAGATATTGATTGATTTTATAACATATTATTAAACTTTTTGAAGTTTTTTTTTCATTTCTTGACGTTGACTCCCCGCCCGCCCGTACGGCCCGTACCCCAGTGACGCCTACATCGCATAAGGTGCTGCCTAGCTACTCGTAGCTAGCTGAGCAGGATGAGCGGCGACCACGAAACTTTTTTCTAATACTTAGATTTTTAAACTCGTGATATCTTTTGAATGGAATGTCCGAATTGCATAATTCAAAAAGTTGTATTAAGATATTGAAGCAGTCTTGAATATGAAGTAATTTATTTTGATAAGGATTAATACCAAGATACAAATAAAGAGCATTTTATAGCGGGCGGCATTTCAATTAAATTTTTAAAATAAAAGAACACATATTGTGGCATAACTACAATAGTTAGACATATGCTGTCGCGACACTTTTTGTAAATATTTATGTGTTCTGCAAAGTCGTAGTACATTATTTTATTCTATCATCAATAGTTTACGCAGCAGCGCACGCAATGTAAATAATATTTTATTGAATTTTTTTACACCTTGGGTTACATTATTTGAGTTTCAGTAAGGATCCCTAATTTTTTTGAAAATATAATATAGCCTATGTCCATCGGGGATAATGTAGCTTTCTAATGGTGAAAGAATTTTTCAAATCGGTCCAGTAGTTTCGGAGCCTATTCAATGCAAACAAACAAACAAACAATTAAATCTTTCCTCTTTATAATATTAGTATAGACTATAGGTGAGTTAACTCTTGATCTCAATCTTGACCAAAGATGAGGTCGACGATGGAGCGAGTTAACCCAGAAAATGTCTATAAAGGCACTGGTACTCCCACGCACCGACGGAACACAGCAAGCTGTTTGGCGTTGGACTTCGGTAGGAGGGTGGTCGCGAACCAGACGGCCCTTTACAGAGCCTACCACACCGCATGAGACCATAGGACGACACTTCAGATTCAGAAAAAAAATGAAGTGTCGTTGCCTGGGATGGATTACTAGGAGGCAGGTCTCATTTGTGTTTCCTTAGTCGCCTCTTACGACACCCACGGAAAGAGATGGGGTGGTGTTATTCTCAACCGATCACCACACTTATTAATACATCGCGACTGAGCAGATCCTAAAAATTGAAAACTTAAGACAGACTACTCATGCCGACATCTAAAACTACTTTTTCAGGTGTTACTTTGAAATTATTGGTTGGAGTATAGGAAAGGGTGCGCAAGGCAAAACAGACAGGCAATCGATGAATTACCACTGTCGCGTCGTCGGGCACATTAATTGTATTATACTTAGTTTCATTTTATATCTACAATATGTTTCATATAATATACGGATTTAATTTTACAAAATAATAAGTAGGACAGTAAATAGGTAAGTAAGTGATTCATTCGCTTAAGCAATATAATTACAAAGAGCACACACTTAACATTTACATAGTTACTGAGCAGCAAAAGTTTTTTCGCAACAGCAGAGGGTATCGCGACTGCACAGAAAGGAATGGATTTTTTTGATAAGGTATCTGCCAAACTATCTACACCTGCTCGGAAAGTACGTTTAAACTTATGAAAACGGAATACAAAGTACCTAGGTACGTATCTCTGTTCCGTTTGCATTAAGTTTGAACGTCCTGCGGCTTAGGCTAAAATTATCGGTCACTCTCGTCTCTCGTTGAACAATGTATTTATCTGCTACTATTTAAGTCCCTAGTAGACACCGATACGTGACGGAGCAAAGAATCCTCGTATGTCCGGGACTGGAGAGAAACATTAAGTCGCGGACGGAAAGTAGTACTAAAATAAAAGTGCATGCTTCGCGGCGTAAGCAATAAAATAGTCATGACGTTGTTATTGAAACGAGGACTGTTTTTGCAGGGGTTTTGATACGTAAGATGAAGAAAGTTGAAATAGATACTGACCGTGCCGGGCAGGCCCGCGGAGATGAAGAGCGCCAGCGTGTCGGGCCACGGCAGCAGCTTGTATTGCTCCCACCACCGCTTCACGATCAGACTCACGTAGAAGCCGAGCACGAACGACATCGGGATGGACTCGCTCTGAGACGCGAAGTACGTCCGCACCTTCTCGAATATCCTGTCGACAAGCACACCGGCACCGTCACCGACATCACATCGACACACCATGACCCCCCCGCCCCCCGCCACCCTCTACACTACACTACACTACATCGACGCATGCTAGCCACTCGCTCACAACACGACACGACTCGTAACACACAACAACAGGCAGTTATTTAATTAAACCTTCGTGTGCTTTTTGAACACATGGTGTACGAGATTTTGTATCGCACGCGGCGTAAACAAGCACGCGGCGTGTTAATGTTTATTTCTCGTATTCTTCTCAGCAAACCCTTTCATATGATACTTCGCCAGGTTGAGCGGTCCGCCTTATTGGATTTAGAATGAAGTCACTTAGTTAACCATGCATTGTCATCCAAACTAAACGGGTATGCAAAATTTCAATTCAACAAGTTGAAGGTAACTCTATTAACCTTTAACTGCCGCCGTGCGGTCTTACAGACCGCTCTGCGGTTTTCAAAACTGCTATTTTGCAGTTTGCACTGTTCCCTTCGCCCCCCGACTTGAGCGTCTCGGTACATTCGAGTTGCGCCGGCGTCATAGCGGGTATGTTGTGTCGCAGCCCAGCGTGCAGTTCTCGTTCTCGTGAGTAAGTTGGGTTTGAAGTTGAACCAAAGATGACTTTTTTTCTATGACAAAATGTGTGCTAGTATTTTTTTATTTTTTCAATAAGAGAAAAATACAGTTTTTGTTGATTTTTAGTGAGTTTAATATTTAAGTTAATTGTTTTTCACGCAATGTACGAGTCCAAAAAGTTGATTAAATTTTGTAAAAAAATATAAATAACTATTAATTTATATTTTGTGGTAAGGTGCAGCTGGGCAAGCGGGGGAAGAAGGGGACCCTTTACCTTTTTTAAAAAAAATTCACTTGTATTCCTTGGGTAAAATTGATCAGTTTCATAGGGGGGTCTTTGGCGGGAACTCGGCGTGAGCGGTTGCTTTGTCAATTGAATTTTTGTTTTCGGCGTGAAAAAGTTGTTTAATGTGTAATAGTGATAGTGTATTATGCAGTAAATTGACTAAAATTCGTGTAGTGATGAAAAATTCAAGTGATAACAGTGTTTCTGCTCCGTTTGGTACCGACAAAGATCCTCGCGGTTGTGCTTCTCGCCACCAGTTTTCGTAAAACAGACGCTATCCGGTTTTACGCAGAACATGAGGAGCTTAGGGCTTAGGTTAAGTTGAAGAAAGAAGATTTTTCACTGAAGACATGGCTGTATGGACATAGTTTCCTTTGCCTTTCCCGAAAGGGATAAATTAAAAACATTATTATTTCAGTTTCATAGGGAGAATCATTTCGCCAGCTAATTTAAGGCGACTACATACAGCACCCGATCGTTCTTGAGCAAAAGGCGGCACAAATAGGAATAGTGCCATCTCCATCACTCAACAGGCCTGGGCCGGCAATGCGGACAGTGTCGATACACGAAGTTTACGCACGCACACATGGACTATGAAAGTGTGCGTGCGAAAAAATTTGTTCGAAAGTTAGAAAAATTAGATTTATGGAAAGGTAACAGCTTAAATCGAAAAATGCGTTAGCTACTTATCGAGAGTGTTCAATCACGAACATTTTCCTGGAGGTGACTTTGTGAGCTTTTTCTATCGAACCAAAAGTGCTGAATCATTTATGTCCTGAATATTATCGTAATATTTTTTTTCTTCGATTTAATGCAGTTGGTCATGCTTATCTACGCATCATAAAATCGTAATTTAGGTGCTGTAGTCGCCTTAAAATCCCCTTTTATACAATCGTGTAATGTAAGTGATACTTAGCTTAGCAAAAACTAAAAGCTCACAAATTCTTAGTTGATTTTCGGATCGAACGATAATTTAATCAGTCCATTAATTAGCCAATCACTTTTCTCGTCATTAAGTTTATTTGAAATTAATAAAACATTGTAAGTTTAATTCAAACTAGCTTTTCGCTCGAGACTTCGTTCCCGTGGGAAAATTATGTAGCATATGTTTTTAATAATTGTTCTGCTATTCGGGATAGAGACAAATACAATAAATCAAAAACCATGAAAATCGGTCCAGCCTTCTCGAGTTATAAGTGTTCGAACAAACCCGACTTTGTGTTTTAGCCGCCAGTCTGCTTAAGGCAGGGTTTCCCAACCAGTGAGGCGCGCCCCCCTTGGGGGACGTCGAGCGGTTCCAAGGGGGGCGCAGAGGTCCCTGATTTCTGCCTATTAAAAAAAATTACTAAACTCAATTGGTTAATTTTTGTTGTATCCGTTCTCCTCGCTACGAGTCATAAAATAATAGAGAAGAAACGGTTAACTGCATATCCTCGTAAAAACAAAAGGTACATTTATTAAAATGTAGGTACCTATTCTCGCGCGACGTGAACAGACGGTGCCACCGACGCGAAGTTGGCGACAAGTTGCAACACGAACACGACCTTCGCCCCCAAATAAGCACCCTCATTTTTAAAAATAAACACCCTCATTTTTATCACTTTATCATTGTTTGTTTAATTTTCTTATATAAACTCCCAATTTCAGCCCCTAGAGGGGGCGTAGGATTTTAGCTCAACGTTAGGTGAGGCGCATAGGTTAAAACATTGGGAACCCCTGGCTTAAGGCGACTACAGCACCCGATAAAGGCAGCACACATAGGAATAGTGCCATCTCCGTCTCTCAACAGGCCTGGGCCGGCAGTGCGAACAGTGTCGATACACGAAGTTTACGGACTATGAAAGCGTGCGTGCGTAAAAACATGTTCGAAAGTTAGAAAAATGAGATTTATGGAAAGGTAACAGCTTAAATCGAAAAATGCGTTAACTACTTATCGAGAGTGTTCAATCACGAACATTTTGATAGCAAATTCAAGTTACTGTGTGCATTTTACTATCGTTTTTTACAGCTTAAAAGATACACAATATTGGGTATTTAAAGGTGACTTTGTGAGCTTTTTCTATCGAACCAAAAGTGCTGAATCATGTTTTCAGCAAACTACTTATCTAGTTTATGTCCTGAATATTACCGTAGTATTTTTTTCTTCGATTTAATGCAGTGTGTCATGCTTATCTACGCATCATAAAATCGTAATTTAGGTGCTGTAGTCGCCTTAAGCACAGGGGCCTGATTTTTGAAACAATAGAATTCCAATTCGCATACGAATTTTCGCATACGAAATTATTTTCTCAACAGTTTGCCTGAGTTCATAAGATCAGAGCCCAAGATAGGCAGATTTAAAAAATATTTAAAAAAGCATCTGCTCCATACACTTGAAGCTGAATAGATAGATATTTAACTCATTTGAAATTAAGTTTATAGTACTATGTAATTAGAGACTCTTGCCCTCGCAGACAAACTGCTCAAGCAGTTTTGTGGGGCTTTATTTTTAAGAAACAGTGTAAATTTTATGTTTAATAATTTAAATAAATAATAATAATAATAAGATTTGTATGAGATTCTCATGCGAATCTTGTCAATTCGAAGCGAATTGGAATTCTATCATTTCAAAAATATGTCTCCTGGAGGTTTACCATGATCGCTTGGCGCGATCCAATTTAGGACCTAAACAAGTCTGCAACGCTTATTCGTACCATGATGGCTTATAAGCGATTAAATTTTGGCGCTGTTGCGATTCAAAGGCAGACCAGCGACAATTTATGTAGACATTTAAAATGGACCAAAGACAACCGAGCAGTTCAAAAGCAACGCCAACATGGTACCATTTTAAAAACATTCCAATTGGGGTTGTACAATTTTTTTTACATGTTTATTTTATAATTTATCTCGATATATAAGGCTATTATAAGAAACTATTTTCAATATTTTTGTATTTAACAGCCCCATTAAAATGCTACGATTTTTTAAAATAAATTAGCGATGACGTCACACAATGAAGTATGACAGTTAGGTCTTTGCCTGCCGTGAGCCAGAAAAAAAAAACTGTCAACACAATAATACCGTCTCGTGAATGGCACTGATATCAGTGTTGCTAGATTTTTTCACCTTCCCCCTACAAACATTTTAAAAAGCTCCGTTTGACCTATTAAAAAACTTTTATTTTAGTTATGTCTCGTGCGAATTAGATTTGACAAAAATATGAAGGAATTACATACAAGATACATACATAACACTGACAACCAAAAACTAAGTACTTAACTAAAAAGTTTTCATTGAAATTAACACAAGTTCTTTCAGTAAGTCGTACCAGTACCAGTCAGCGATCTGGAAGACTACTTTTACGTAGATACAATAATTTTAGGAAATAAACACTCAATTAAAACATTAGACAAAGAACATGTCAATAGGTTAAAGATTCAATTCATTCTATCTTGACAGATTTGAAAAGGATTTCGCTATTTTTCAGTATGCTTACAATTATTGTGGAAAATAAGTATAAGTATATAAATTTCGTGATATCAAAACCTGGAAAAATCTTACCTGCAAAAACTTCTAGGCTTTAGGGAAACCGTCTGAATCTGGCAACACTGAGCAGTCTGACATAAGCTGGCATATGATTGACACTTTTTTTTAAATGAAGTGTTGGCATAAGTTTCGTTATTACTTCCTTGTGTGACGTGACAAGGGTCAAATAAAGGTTATCACATTTTATTAAAAATAAATACAATCCTTCACAGTTTTAAGTTGAAATTATGAAAATATCGTAGCAAATACATATATCTCCAAATGGTTTTGGATTTGTAAACCATTCCAAAAATTTTCCAACCCCAATTGCGAAGCAGTTCAAAGTTGGATCCTAAACAGAAATGCTTTTAAACGATCGTGGTAGGTACCCATGCAGGTCTACGTTGCATCTAACTGGTTTTTGCCTCTTTCCTTGCTGCGGTAAGCAGACGAGAGGTTAAGAAGATGAATAAAAACAACGTTATAACTAAGGAAAGACATTGATTATCTTATAATTATTTAAAAACAATACTTTGTGAAATGCTCAACAATATAACTTAAACATAACTCCTAAAGGTCCGTGACTAACACTTATACAGTGTTTATTAGGTACGGCAACTGCAACTAGTTTACCACACGCGTGCACTCTGTGCTGTTGTGATAAGAGCGGTTTTGCAATGAAAATGGAGTAACCTGATGCGCTGGCCTCTGTACATGTACAACTGAAGAACACCAAACACAGAATAACAAGTATTTTGTGTTTGAGTTATTGTACTTAACATACCTACATACATACACCTTAATTGTATTTTAGAATTGATAGTAATAATGAACGATCGGTATTCAAAAGTGCTCAAAATGAGATGGATAATTTCTGTTTCGCGATAATATCATAGTTTGGCAAATTAATGGACTGGTTTAATTATCGTTGGATGCGAAAATCGACTAAGAATTTGTGAGCATATGGACAAAATGTATTAGGAAAGTTTCCATATAGTAAACATAAAAATGGAAACAAAAACGAATGGAAATTAAAATACTGGAGAAAATAAAATTCGGAGGTTTATCCGCTACAGTCCCAGCACCAAAGTAAGGAGATAGCGAACTTATACTGTTAATATAAGATTGCATGAATTTTGTAACGAAATACTAGCTGTTTTTTTTAAGATGTTCTTGTGTTTCCTGTCAAAAGTCGACCCACAAAAATGTCATTAACTCTGAAATAGCGAGCCCTAGCACAGACATCCACCTTTTTGGGGTGCTACTGACAATATTAAATATTGTCAATTATATTTTATAATGAAAGGTGAACAAATCTTAATATAGGTATGTATTTGTATAGGGTTCGGCTACTAACAAACCTACTTGTCGCAGTTCTAAGTGAGACATTCAACCAATCAGCGAACACCTCGAGTTTTCAACCAATCAGCGTACATATCGCGTCCGTTGGATTTGTACCGGAAATGCATACGTTAAATAATACATTTCAACTGCAGTGTATCAAAGTCAAAGTCAAAGTCAAAAGTGTTTATTTCATTGAACATATAAAATGATACTTGAACTCGTCAATATTATGAATTACATTAGCACTTTTGGCTTTGCGCCTATTCGCAAAGGTGCAGTCTTCCTCAGGAGAAGAATAGGCAAGAAACTCCGAGGGTCGCTCTTTTTAAGTCAATCATATAAATTTTCTTACTTTTAATTTTAATTGACTTAATATCTGAATAACTCTGGAGCTGAGCAATTTATTCCCATGGTTGCTTGTCTAACAGATAATCCGAAATTCTATAATAGCCCTTTTTACAAAGTTTTTGTTTAATTATCGTCTTAAATTTTTCTAAAGGTAGGTTTTGAATACACATGGGAATCTTATTGTAGAAGCGTATACATTGACCCATAAAAGAGTTTGTTACTTTGTAGAGACGGCTGTCTAGTATATCCAAGTTATGTTTGCTTCTAGTGTTTACATTGTGCCTATCACAATTTTTCTTAAACAATTGTTCATTTTTCTTTACATACAAAAGATTATTAAATATATACTGGGACGCAAATGTCAAAATATCTATTTCCTTAAATCTATTTCTAAGAGACATTCTAGGTCTCATTTGATAAATCGCGCGAACAGCCCTTTTCTGCAGGACAAATATCTTATTAATGTCGGCAGCATTACCCCACAGCAAAATGCCATACGACATAAGGCTGTGGAAGTAACTGAAATATACGGTTCTCGCGGTTTCTACGTCCGATAATTGACGGATTTTTTTAACCGCGTAAGCTGCTGAACTGAGTCTGTTCGCTAACTTATCAATATGAGGACCCCATTGAAGCTTTGCGTCAATAGTGATACCTAAGAATACAGTAGATTCTACAACTTCCAGTTTTTCATTTTTAACCTGTACATTGGTATTAAACTGTTTAACGTTAGGCAAGGTAAATTTAACACATTTGGTTTTTTTCTCGTTCAAGAGTAGGTTATTTGCAGTGAACCATTCAACTACCTTTGAGATCGCAATATTCACGTCGTCATAATTAGTGTCATATCTTTTCACTTTAAATAAAAGTGATGTGTCATCTGCAAATAATACGATCTCATGGGCCTCTTTAACAAGAAAAGGCAAATCATTAATGTACAGGAGAAACAAGAATGGTCCTAAAATTGAACCCTGCGGGACGCCCATACAGACTGTGGACCCAGGTGATCTAGTGCCGTTAACCTCAACCTTCTGGATCCTATTACACAAATAAGATTCCAGAAGCCTAAGTGCATTTCCTCTTATGCCATAGTGATGTAATTTTCTGATTAGAGTCTCATAGTGAACACAGTCAAAAGCCTTGGACAAATCACAGAAGACTCCAAGAGCATCATGTGAATCCTCCCAGGCCTCAAAAATGTGACGAATAAGTTCAACACCGGCATCGGTTGTTGAACGACCCCGTGTGAATCCAAATTGATTAATATTCATAAGTTTATTAGCATAGAAGTGAGTAGTTATTTGACTAAGGATAATTTTTTCAAAAATTTTGCTAAGTACTGGTAGTATTGAAATAGGTCTAAAGTTGGTGGGGTCAGATGTACTACCAGCTTTAAACAGAGGAATTACTTTACTATGTTTCATCAAATCAGGAAACACACCACCATCGACACAACTATTGAAAATAAACACTAAATGTGGAGCAATACAATCAATTATACAATTTATTACTTTTACTGAAAGACCATCAAGGTCCGCAGTCTTTTTCATGTTTAACATTTTAAAAGTTTTAAGAATGTCAACAATTCTTATGTGTGAAAAACTGAAATGAACCTTACTTTCGTCTACATTTTGCTTGAGTAGCGATTCAGCGAGAGCGGGAGATGAGCCAAGTGATTGAGTAGTGGAGACTGGAATGTCAGTAAAAAACCTTTCAAACTCTGTAGCAATAGCTACATCGGAAGTTAGGATTTTGTCATTAATGTTGAGCTTAAAATCAAACTTGCGAGCCTTAACCCTTCCCGTCTCACTATTAATAATTTTCCAAGAAGTCTTAACGATATTACTACTATTTTTAATTTTGTTTCTAACAAACATAGCCTTCGCCGCTTTACATACACGTTTAAATGTTTTGGAATAAGCTCTAACATACTCAACAAAAGTTTCAGAATGGTTATATGCTTTCTCACCATAGAGATCATATAGCCTTTCCCTGCTTTTGTGAATTCCCACCGTCGCCCAATCACTAAACTTCAAGGAGTCATTAATTTTTAGCGTCTTGGATTTAAACACAATGTCATATTCTTGCTTAGATAAACTGAGTACAGAGTTATAAAGTTTGTTAGGATCATCACTCTCAAATCTTAGATCTGGTAGTTTGGTGATCATATTACTTCTGTAATTCTCAAGCCTTATGTCACTAATAGGCACATATTTGATACCTCTTTCTACAGCCTTTCCACGAAGCGCATCAAAGGAAACTAGTTGGCCCGAGTGATCCGATGGTAACTTGTGGATAACAGATTTTTCCGAGGGATCAAAATTTGTATATATGTTATCAAGACACGTTTTGGAAGTTGCGGTAATTCGTGTAGGCTCTAGAAATAGATTGCGCAAATTATAACACTTAAACAAGGATATGATTCTTTTACTAAGAGAACTATTTTCCAATAAGTCGACGTTAAAGTCTCCACAAACTACAATGTTTTTATTATTATTACTAATTTTGAATAGTGCTTCCTCCATGATTTTTTCAAAGGATTCATATGATGATTTGGGCGGTCTGTATACGCATAATACAATAAGCTGCTCAAGCTCTATACAGGCTAATTCAGTAGTGCGCTCAACAGACAAGCTTACTATGTCATTACGTTCTTTAAACTTTAAATTGTTACGAGCAAATATAGCGGAACCTCCTCGTATGGCTTTACTTCTGCTGAATGCACTAGCAACTTGGTGATTATTGAAGCCAAATATTAACTGATGACTACGCAACCAGTGCTCGGTAATACATAAAATATCAACTTTATAACAGTTAATAAATAGCTCAACCAATAATTCTTTGTGTTCCATTCCTTCTAAATTTTGATGCACCAAGTTTATACAATTATTATTTTTCACAGACGGAACATCCTTAGTCATATTGGAGTTGCTAGGAAATCCTTGTCCTTTTTTTGGAGAGGGATTTCCTATTGTCTCACTACTTAGTTTAAAGAATTTTGTTGTATATAAATATTGCTATTATTAATAGCATTTGTCTTAAAATTATGTATGCAATAGGCTACAGTTGTAGCTAAATGTCGTTTACATTTTTTTCTTAAGTACATAGTACTTTTCGTCAGAATAATATTATTAATAAATTTATTTGTATCGAAATACATAATAGCGTCAGCGTCACTATGACTACATAGAATACTATGCACATATGTGTTGATTTTAAAAATTAATTTGTTATGTGCTTGCGTCCAGTTACTGAAATAAGGGAAGGCACAAAAAACGAACTTACAATTAGTTTTATTTTTAATGTCTAGCAAAGTGCACAAGCCCTTATTTAAGTCTGCACGGGAGATGTTTCGAGAGTTTCCAAACATAATTAATACAGTAGTTTTACAATCAAAATTATCATTTGCTATCTTTGAAATCATCGAATTAAAAGTTATGCCTGGATAGCTATTATTAATTATGTTTTGGTTTAAATAATTGCTTAATACCACTCCGAAACCGCTCCCTATGTCATCCGAATAAACCACAGTCTTCGGTGATACCCGCTCCGCTTCAGCAGTCATGCCCCCGGCCCCCCCTCTCCGACATGCCTCCGCATAGCTAGTGCGTACCGTGCGGGGTCGTGAGGTGGGCGCTTGTGCCCTTGCATCGGCGGGTGTAGTGCACTGTATACGGGGTGGAGTCGGGGGGGGCGGGGGGGAGGGCGCGCGCGCCCCGGTGGCAGCGGCCGCCTCGCACGCCGCCATCGATAAGCGCTTGCGGCGGCGGCGACGCCTGGCGGAGCGGCCATCACCCTGTGTCACGGTCACAGCAACGCATGCAGAACTGGGGTCAGACTGCATGGGCGTTGGTGCCTCCACTGTCTGTTTATTCGTATTTTTCTTATTACTAAATTTACATCCTAGTTTTGAATCGGGTACATTTACAATAGTCGTGTTCCCGTGACGGTTTAGCTGTAAACTCTTAGATTCACCAGTTTCATTAGTATACGAATTTACACTGTAGTTCGATAACGAGAAAGAAGCACACATATCGTCGACTTTGTCACACGACTGCGCAGGTGGTGCGAGTGAGGCCGCGGTGTTACACACAGGCAACAAGGACGGCAGAGAATTCTGATTGCAACTACACGAGTGATTGCTGGTCAGAAACTCGAATGTGCTAGCATTATATTTTGATAACTCTAATAGTTCATCCATCGCCACCACATGCTTATCTATAGTTTTTAAAGCGGTTGCATAATTGGCAGAAATATCAGTCACAGATTGAGTTAATCGTTCAACCTCCGACTGTAACAGCTGTGTGTCAACGTCATATGATTTCATCTTGTAATATAATCTTTGGTTGTTTCCGTATAACTTAACATTATCATGGAAAAGTTTTTTATTTTTCTTAACTAGTGTTCTTGACCGTCTAATTAGTTTACCTACTTTGACATACTTTTTAAACAAATTTTTGTTTAGAGTCATATTATGATTTAATGGTAGGTATATGGATTCATCACAAGTAAGATCAACATATGTCATAGTAGGTTGTCTATTCACGGGCGAAAAGGCAGGAACCATATCCGGGTTTTTAGTGACCAGCTCCTCGAACAATGATTGCCTTTTAGTTGACCTAAGGTCCTCAGAGACACATTCCAGAGTGGATATGTGTTTGTGTGTGTCTCGTAACTCAGCCTCCAGAGCAGTAACACGCCGGAGTGATTCCTCCAGCGTGGTACTGTCCCGGTCAAATGAGTCTACCACTCGCTGGAGCTGGTCTCTTTGTTCCATTACATCCATTAGATGGGAATGCATTTCGGCCATTTCACCCTTTAACATCTTGTTTTTATTCAATATTTCGATAAATTCCTTCTCGTTATCATCTCTCTCCGATAATAACTGTTCACATTGTGTTTTTGTAGTCTTTAATTCTTTAAGCGTTAGGTCAAGTTTGTTTTCTAGCTGTTGTTGTTGACGAGCAGCCGTGGCTCCCCGAGTTAACATTGTGAAACAACTAAATTCGTAATGAGATAATAATAATAAATCGGTGGCTGGTGTTATAAGACCGGGTGATCAGGAAGAAATTAAGATAAAAACACTGCAGCCGTGTTAATTTGTTTGCCTATGAATGAAATATAGTGAACAGTTACTACAAGATTGAGGTTATGTTGACAATATTATTGTTTCAATTACACTTGATTTTGTTACTTACGGTTTAACAGGTCAGTAATTGATATAATACACAATTATTTATGGGGAATACTCAATAGTATTCAGAAAAATAACACAAACTTTTTAAATTTCGGCAACCGTCACAACGAATTTTTCTTTGCCGTAATGGTACAATTTATGCACTTAGAACTATCTGATAACACTTATTATAATATAATATCAGTAAATGAAACTGGTAATCACTAATTAGACATTAGAACATAATGAATATTAATTAAAAATCACAGAGCTCTTTTGTTTACAGCTGAACCGTTTGACAGTTTTTTGTATGATTTTCCCATATTTGATAAGTACCTCGAAAGTTGATCAACTTACAATTCTTATTATTTTCCGGTGACATATTTACACATCAACACGGTCTAGGGATATAGCACGATTTTTCATACAAAAGAGGCCTGTTTGAGAAGCTACAAAAGCATACCTACTCGAGATACATGGAGCGCTATAATTTTCGGACGAGCAAGCGCTAAACCAGAATTTTCCATTCTAATCAATAAAGTTTTACTTGAAAACTTAACGAAAATGAAAATAAAAAATTGCGCAAATTCGACTATTTTCATACAAAAAGCAGGTAATAAGTGCATTTTCGTTGATGTGTGAACAAAACAAAGTTCAGTTGTTCGAAAACTTAAACTCGAGAACGACGACCGATTTTCATGGTTTTTGATTTGTTGTATTTGTCTCCGTCCCGAATAGTATTAAAACATTGGAAAATATACGAAAAAATTCCCACGGGAATGAAGTCTCGGGCGACAAGCTAGTAAATACATACAATAAAAACTTGACGTTTCCGGGCAAAAAATGTGACTTTAAAAATAGAAAGGTACAACTTTCGTGCTAATCGTTAAGGTTCACAATTAGTGTGATGAGCTATTGCAAATAGCTCTTATTGACTACCCCGAAAGTTAGACCTTTTACTAAACACAGCCATAATTAATACTTGTCATGGACTTAGTACTTTCTATACTTGTAGCTGATATTTTTTTTTTATAAAATGGCGTTAATGATTTTTGCCAAAGTCAGAGTATTTTAATGAGTATTAAAATATATAATAGCGAAGTCGCCAATATATTAACTTAAAGAAACCCTACGTCAAAGCTTAAGAACCCATAAACGCCAAGCTTCGTCCTTTGGTCAGCAGTCAGCAGGGTGCACCGTTAGCAGGCGAGGATGAAGAGTAAAATAGGACCACCCTCTTTCTTACCGAGGTGTCGTAAAAGGCGACTAAGGTAAATATGCAAGCAACTTCATCTGCGCACAGAGAAGAAAAACTCTGCAATTATATCAAAACCCTCGCCAATCCGTCTGCCAAGCGTGGTGAGTATGGCATTTACCCCTCATGTTATTGAGAGAGACGTAGGGATCAGCCCATGCTGATGAAGTGAATGACGATTTTAGAGCACTTAGATGTTAGGCTGACATTCATAGACGAAAACTAAGCCAAGACTCGACTCTGAAATGTCAAATTTGCCTTGTTTAGTAGACAAATCACATTTAATTTGACATTTCAGAGTCGGGTCTTGGTTTAGTTTTCGTCTATGAATGTCAGCCTTAGATCCCACGTACACAACATCCCGACATATTCCTAAAGTGCCCCCTTATTGGCGCGCTAGACAATAACGGGCCACATTGCAGGTTATATCTGCACCTCAGAAAAGCCAAAAACATTCTCAACAGGTATAACATTTAATTTTGGGTTGTAAATCTACTCACTGTTTTTGTTGGGGCCAGCAATGTTGTACAGCTTTGTATTTATGATAATTTTAGCTATCAACTAAAATTCAAAGATGGCAACAATTAATTTGAAAAATCAAGATGCGCCAAAAATCTCCATTCACTAGCATCGACAAGTTAACCACTTAAACGCCCACGTGATTTAAAATTTTGGATTTTAAACACACACATACAAGCTTCCTTCCCGATAAATCTAACCCTCAATTCCTTGGAAAAGTAGCCTATGCCACTCTCGGGAGCTCCAACTATCTTTTTGAAAATATCAAACCGATCTGCTTAAAGAGGGATGGACAAACAAAACACTTTAACCCTTCGCGTGCTTGTTTACGCCGCGTGCGATACAAATCTCGTACACCATGTGTTTAAAAACCACGCGAAAGTTTAAAGAACGGATTTTCTGTATACATACATACATATACCTATACCGACAGTGAATTACTTAGACTGTACTAAAAGACCACAGAGGTTAACACAATATTTTAATACCTCTATCTATACCTGTACTGTAATATATTTAGGTAAATGAAGTGAAACACGTCCGATCGTAACAACGTGAATTACTTAGACTGTACTAAAAGACCACAGAGGTTAACACAATATTTTAATACCTCTATCTATACCTGTACTGTAATATATTTAGGTAAATGAAGTGAAACACGTCCGATCGTAACAACGTGAATTACTTAGACTGTACTAAAAGACCACAGAGGTTAACACAATATTTTAATACCTCTATCTATACCTGTACAACTACATATACATTTTGCAATGAGATAATTGTGCGAGTTAGCGCCCATAATGTTTTTTACACTAATTTAAAACTCTGCCCGACAAAAAATCGATTTTCCTGTTTACATGTAGGTAGGTATTGTATCTTAGGTTAGTACGAGCAGTCGCTGATCAATCTACCTATAAAAATCTTACCATAGCATTAAATAGTTTAAGGAAGATTGTTTATTTCGACGATCCGATGAAACTTTGTGATTCGTTGAAAGAAAGTATCGGGATACCGTACGTCTTACAGTGTCGTCCGTTGGTTTCGCGCTAAATCCCTAAATTCAAACTCACTCATTGACTTGTTCCTTTTCAAATTCAGTCATCATGGCTATGTTTAGTGTTTCTATGCAAAAGCAAAATTACCGAAATTCAGACGGGAAACTGAAATTTCAAGAATTTTTTTTTTTTTTTTGTGTTTTTTGAGGAACTGAATTTTAAAATATTCTTATTCCCAAAACTCCTACGGGAACGAGAAACAAAGATATGGCAAAATATCGATCCCTATGTCAATAATTTATAGATTGTTTGGGGTGCTGATTACGAAATTTACCTATTTCCTAAGTTCCTACAGGAACGAGAAACAAAGACAAAGAAAACATTTCTAGCTACTCCTGGATAAGAAATAAACAAAACATCCGTACATTATACGAGATAACCCAAAATGGTAAATAGAAGACTATTTTAAGGAGCTTGTTTTGTATGCCAGGTCTTTTTATCTCAGGTTTGTGTCGTTTGTGTTAGGGAAGCTACAAATCCGGATTATTTAGGTGGCATACTTAAATAAATGCAAATATACGCTACACTCTATACACGTACCAAGTACAAACAGGTATAGTTATGCTCATAAACCACGATTTTCACGGTCGGAGTACGCCATCGAGTAAGTACCTACCTACCTACTAATAAAATAAAATACACGGACATGACTTGACGCTTCAAAGAAAATTAAGTAAAAACAATTTCAACAATGTAGGTAAGTACCTACTAGGTATTGTATTCGAGTAGGTTAGCATATTGTTTGTAAATATGTATTTGAGATTATTGTCAAGCATAGATCTCACAGTACATGACTTAACAATTTCTTTTCACCGCCATTTGTTTGCGTAGGTAAAAACGAGATAGCTAGTCCTTACGATAATATAAATTCTATAATAACTTGTTCATTTATAAACCAATTTTAATGCTGTTTTCGGATATTAATATATTTCTAGCATTAATTTTTGTTTCACATACAATAATTCATAAAATCAAACACTGTCAACATCCCTATTGTAAAAATATTGATGTCGGCACTTGAGAAGACAGGTATAATTTTATATCGGGTAACTTTTAATTAGTTAGCGATAATTAAAGATGTGAATGTCCAACAAACAAATTGAACACCTTTTCCCCAAGGTACAAAAAGCGTTTGAAAAAAAAGTCTCTTCGTGTCTCCATACAACTTGTGCTATCTGCGGGGCAATCGCGCTAATAAATTAATTTAAAAAATCAAAAAAAATCGACTGCGTATTATTGAATAACATAACGATTTTAACAATTTCGGAATCATTGTTAGGAAGCCGGATTTTTGATGCGTCCCGACTGTTAAAATCGTTATGTTATTCAATAATAAAAGTCTATACTACTGGACTTACTTGTTTCCTTCTTTTCAGTTTTTACTAAGCAGTCGGGTTTTTTTTTCAAATTTTTTAAATTAATTTATTTTATTTTACACTTTTTAGTTAGGGTCAGATATTTCTATTTGTTTATTGATCTCCTCATCAGCTATATACAGGTTGAAAAAGAACCTCTATCTTTATTGAAAATCCTGAACCAGTATCACTTACTGAACACTTTTTTTTTTTTTGGGGGGTGGGATTTTTTTTCCTAAACGTAGACACCATTCGAGCGCACCCCTCGAGCGCTACCCGCACCTCTCGCGTGCCTGGAGTAGGAGTAATGTCTACGTTTAGGCAAAAAATGAACTACTCCCATTGAAAAAATATTTAAAAAAATTGTTTTTTTCATAAATGTGTTCTTTGAGTGATACTGGTTCAGGATTTTGGATATAGCTAGGATGTTCTTTTTCACCCAGTATATATCTCACTTTGATAAAAATTGAATAATTTCGGAATTAAAAAGTAAATTTAAGTGAAAAATCGTAACTAACCAACTTTAAATCGTCATAGATCCTAAACGGCAATTCTAATTAAAAAATGATAAGAGAAACTTAAACATGATTTTTAAATACCTATTCAAAGATACCCCACTTGACATAGTTCGTCGATATTCATTTTTTTTATTTTTCACATTATGGCGTCCAAAATCGGCCATTTTGATTTTTCAAATTTTTTATACCTACTTTCTATGACACTCGCGCCATTATGACGAATCCAACGACGTATCATTAATCAAAATCGGCCCACGCGTTTGGTTTAAATAGTGCCACAAAGGTACATACATACATAAATACATACATAGGCTGATGAACACATTACCCTCCTTTGCGTCGCGCAGTCGGGTAAAAAAAGTGGATTGAGTCGCAATTTAAAAGAGGGCTACCACCTAAGCGAAGCTGATACTGGGTAAACGAATGAACGTTGTCGATTGCTTCTTTATAAGGAGACCTTGATTAACAGCATGAACCAAACACAGCAATGTACATCATTCTATTCGTTCAATCAGTATCAGCTTCGCTTAGGTGGCAGCCCCCCAGTTGCGCGCGATTGCCCTGCTGGTGATGGGTCTTTTTGAAGTCAAAATTTTTATAAGAATTTCATTTAGGTGGCTTAGTTTCTAGGTAAAAGTTGTTTGGTTTGATGGGGAGAATCACTCCATAAAGTCCGCTAACTAAAGTCTAAAGTCACCCCACCATACCCACATCATCTATTGGGCGAATTTAAATTAGTAAGGATATGACTTAGCCCACGAAACTGAACAACTTTCCCCCGAAAAACGTCTGGTTCGCGACCACCCTCCTACCGAAGTCCGACGCCAAACAGCTTGCTGTATTCCGTCGGTGCGTAGGAGTAGGTACTAGTGCCTTAATTGGCATTTTCTGGGTTAACTCGCTCCATCGTCGACCTCATCTATGACCTTGGTTCATGATTGAGATCAAGAGTTAACGCATCTTATAATAAAAATAATAAAAAAACGTAGAGTTACATTTTAAAAAAAATCTCGCCTCCTTATACAACTTCTGCCTATGAAAAGTCGATTTTTTTTTGAGAATTTCATGTAGGTAGGTTCCTTGGGAAAAATTGTTCAGTTCTACGAGGAGGGTCACCATCTAAAGTTTCGCCAACTACCTAGTTTAAAGGCACATTTAAAAATGTAGTGAAGTATATTAAAATGTAGTGTCCGTGGGATTTACCAAACAACAACGGAGTAAAGCAGGTCGGTGTAGTGTACTCATAGGTAGGTAAAAGTGTATTTCTAAGCTGTTTTAAATTAAGTTCTGTATTCTATTCTATTCCGATGATCAAGTATGAGTCTCAGTGGTTGCGTCACTCACTCAATAGGTAAGTCATTGTTTGTTTAGTTACAGTAACGTAGTCTCCGGTAGTGAGCGGGTTCGGCACGGCACGGCACAGCACGGCGGCGGCGACGCGGCGTCGACACGGCACATACCGACTGACCGTCACGCCCGGCAAGCGTGTGGGAACCTAAGCATTGTTTTTGCGCAATCTTCTAAATCAAATCTTTTAATTAAACAATGATTGCAGTACCTTTATACTCATTAATAGTAACTTTTTCCGTAATCTTCGTTTGTGACTGAGTATGCAACCGTCCTCGAAAAACAACAAAGTACCTTCTTCCCTACTTCCTATTAATGATGTCTATCTATAGTTAGATGATTTATAGTTAGCAGTAAAAGTACCTAGTTATTTATTCACAGAATAGTGAGCGTTGCAGAGTGTAACCCCACGCCGCCGTGTATTGTTAGGTAAATCATTGCACACCGTAATAGGTCAATAGAATAAAACCAACAAAAAATTCAAATCGGATTTAAATCCTACAAGAAATTTTATTATTTTAATACCTAGCTTTATTTGTTGCCAAATAAGATTATCCTAAGTTTTCCCCCTCGCGGAGGTGTGCATAAAATGTACCCAAAAAGGGATATTTTTGCGATTATCCTATAAAGTATATAGGATAATCGCAAAAATTATATAAAGCTATAAAGCATGATTAGTTTTCAGACCGAGCTGCCAATCGCGAAACTACGCCCCCGCCTCCGCCCGTGCAGCGTGCAATGCCATCACATGGCAGCATTGGCACAGTCGTTTGTTCTCGGGTCTTGTCTCAAGAGACGCAAGGTACATACAAGGGAAGACTTAGCACGGGCGTAGCCAGAATTCTGTTTCGGGGGTTTAAGAAAATAAAAGAACGACAATGTATATGAAATCGCCAAAATTTTTGGCGACCGGTACCCGTTTCCACTGCTGCTTTCATCGAGCATATAACCTCGAAGTACATACAAGTCCCTTCAACAGTTCCAGAACTGGTCGCAAAATTTGGAGATAATACAACAGATAAGGGTAGGGAAATGATAATGATTTTGAAAATTTCGGGGAATTTTCCGAAATTCCCCCCCCCCCCAACCTTGTTACGCCCAGCCTTAGGCGTAACACGAGTAACATTTTTCCGCATCATATGATGCGGAAAAATGTTACTCGTGCTTACTTCTTGGCGTAAGGTATAATCAAGCAGATAAGTGGCCAACTGATAATAGATAGTAAGCAAGTAAGCCAGGGGAATGATTACGGTGTTACATCATTATGACGGAGGGCGGTACCTATCCCCTCCGCATCAGTATTATTGTAGTAGGTATAACAATTCAACTCTTTATAAGACGAAGGTGAATTTTAATTTTAAATGACCTATCGTTTATTATACCTATTTATTTATTTATAAAATATTTTAAGACTACGTTCGTCTGTGCGTCTGTTAATCTAATCAATGAAAACCAAAAACTGCCGAGTAGGGGCAATAATTCGTGTATAAGCGATTTTTGGCATAGTTGTAGGGAATCGAATGGTGTCTGAAGCAACATACTGAGAGTACTGATGGATGGGGGTGGAGCTAACGTGTAGGGGGCGGTTTAAAGGTCCCTTTTTAAGTTTTTCTTAAACAACTTGTAAACGGGGGCTCATAATGTGTTTCATAATAAATATTGTTTATTGTACAATAAAGGATTTACATGCATACATACATACAAATACTCAATAAAGACAATAGGTATCCAAAAATTAAAAAAATATAGATTAATGCTCAGCTCTATTTCAAATGTATGTAAAAATAAACCTGTTGGAGCCTTTAGGGTTGTGCGTAGTTACTGATTTTGAAGTTAGTTAAAAAATAATCAATACCTTAAATTTAAAATTTTATTTAATTTTTTTAAATTTTAAATTATTCCATTTATGCAAATAATTGCGAATCCCTAAGTTAAAGCAAACTCATTTGTGCCATCAGTGTTTTTAAATCTCATTGAGATTAGTCTGTGACGTGTTGCTACGCAACGGTTGTTGATTAGATGTCAACGTAATAAAATAAGTAAATGACTTGTTAAAAAAGTCATGTTTGTTGTACATATGGGAGCCCCCTTAAATATTTAATTTATTCTACTTTTTAGTATTTGTTGTTAAAGCAGACACCGAAATACATCATCTGTAAAAAATTTCAACTGACTAACTATCACGGTTCATGAGATAAGTACAGCCTGGTGACAAACGGACGGACGGACGGACAGACGGACAGCGGTGCCTTAGTAATAGGGTCCCGTTTTTTCCCTTTGGGAACGGAACCCTAAAAATGAAGTGTCGTTGCCTGGGGTGGATTAATAGGAGGCAGGTCTCATTTGTGTTTCCTTAGTCGCCTCTTACGACACCCACGGAAAGAGAAGGGGTGGTGTTATTCTCAACCGATCAACACACGGCATAAGATAACTAAAAGACTCGAAAAAATTGATAACAAAAGTTATTTTAAGCAGCCCAATCATTATTTTAAGTGCCTCTTTTAATATATATGTATTTCTTACCTTTTGCTATAGTTTTCTGGCAGCCACTTCTCGAGTTTTATTAAGCCGCAATTTTGTCGCAGAGCTAATATAAAGTTTTTTTTTGTTCCCCAAAATTATTCTCTTTTAACGAGCTTTTATAGATAATGATACGGAACCCTTCGTGAGCGAGACCGAATCGCACTTGGCCGTTTTTTTTTTAAATGGATAAGGTAAGTAGGTAGGTACCTATTACAATGTGCCTGCTACAATAGCCATTTCATATAGACAGCAGCATGAAACGAAGAACGACATGAATATTTGCACTTGGAGGTTGAATTATAATAATAGCTCATTGTAAACACTATAGGTACCTACCCATGTGGTAAATATGAATGTACGGACGATCGTACGTATATATAGTATGTATTTCTAATATGTATGTATGTACTTGTCTTGGAGATTATATTCTCAGGCACACAATGGCACGGTGGGCGATGGAAGCAGTTGGCAGGTACCTACCGTCATTTCCGCAGTTGTGAGACATTACGAGTTCGACACCGAGACACCCCGAGCCCCGAGCAGAGACAATCCGTCACTTATCTTGTTTTATAAAGCTACGGGCGGCATTCAACACTGCCGAGAAAACGTTCGCCATATGGAAGGAGGAACAAACAACACTTCTCGTTTCAGATTGATACATGCACAGACCCAAACAAAAGTCTGTTGTAGTTTGTAGTAGTATAGTGCAGTGAGACTGTGCAGAGAGCGCTCCTCCTAGTGTCGGGCCAATTCTTTATAACCCCAGTTCACAGTTCACGTCTCACCCGTAGCGTTAACCCCCAATTTTAAGACAGTTTATATTTTTATGGAGACTCGTATTTACAAATTTTGTAGGTGTCGAACTACGAAGCCTGCATGAGTACTGTGATATGTAGTCTTCACCGAGATGAGACTACGTTTCACAGACGATACTGGCTGGTCGGAGTGCTGTCAAGTTTATTTAAATTTAAAATTGAATTGAAATATTCACGAACAAAATTAAAAAAGACGGTGACAGCAATCCGGGCCAGGGGTCAATCTACGGGAGACACCCAAATGTGTAGGTGTAGGTGCGCGTAAGCGTTATGCTATGTGGTTAAGTCCTAAAACGTGTCAGTGTCGCGATAAAGGCAATAAACTTGTATACACCTGATCTGCAGTCTTCTTCATTACGTCCCCCTTGCAGTACCTAACTATAGTTTTTATTCGTTATTTAGAACTGAAATTCTCTTTTCTATACCCTGACACAGAATAATAACAAGTAACTAGACCCTGATAAATTATTCTCAGACGCATGTTTGATATTAGAGTCTGGTGTTTGTTAGAAGCAGTAGTGGATAGTGGTGATGGGGGACTGACCTCTGTTGCTGCTCGGTAAGGACGAGCCGGTACAGCAGGTTGATGGTGTAGTAGAGCGTCAAGTAGGCCAGCAGCTCCCGCCACACCAGCTTGTACACGCTGCCCCGCCATCTGCAACAGACACACCAGCTCTACACTATAATTCAACGCACGCTCTCTGTCATGATCATGACGAACTTCACCGTCAAGTCCGCTCAACAAACTATTCAGTATACGCCGACCAACGGCACACAACACGGAGTGTCGTGTATGTACCTAACCTACCTATATGTCTGTCTATGACACGTAGATACAGATTACAGCAGACCTATTGATGAACGTCAAAGCGATGTCTCCTGAGTCATGCACCGCAATGGTGGTAGCTGGAAGGCTTGAGACTTGGAGAGGGACTAGGTAAGTAGTTGGACCGATGGTTCACAAGGTTCCTAGTGACCTCCCGCCGCCGCCGCCGGTCGGGTGTTCGCCGTGACGTCGTCGCTAGTGGCCAACATGAGCGAGCAGTGAGTCCGCGTCGATAAGGAATGGCATGTTGCAAAAATAGACTAAACCTTACACGGATTAAATAATAATTATTTTCCTAGACGTGACCGTGGACCGACAGCCCGCGGTTCTACTAATAATAACTACAAGTTACCCATTGCATGCATCCACACCCATGACACCTAGAGGTAGAATATCAAATTAGAAGTCCTCAAATGTTGTCAAGTCGACCTCCACTCGCTAAACCTTGCCCCCGACGCGCGGCGCCCGCGCAGCGCCTCAGCATTGCTTACTAATTACCTACGAGTTTCAGTGTCGCCCGGCCTTCAGCCGCTACTCCAAAATTTGTCATTTAATTAATAAACGGTAAAAACCCAATTATGTGCTCGCCATTTTTAAATAACTATTTACTCAAGTAGAAAGGTAAGTAGGTAATAATTTTCCTAGTAAAATGAACGAGGACAATGTCTTGTGGACACCGTTAACATAAAAAGGACTGAAGATTATTGAACCAAAATGGTATAAAATATATTCATCCAAAATAGTAAACAAGTAACTAGATAGGTACCTCATGTTATTATGATTTATGAATGAGCAAATAAGCCCGACCGCACACAACAATGGGAAATAAATTTTGGTTCCTTTCTTGTGGTTAAGTCTGTGTGGTTGTGAGTAGGTAGGTATGGTGATTTCTACTCTATAAGCATTCTATTTATGTGTTCGGATGCAGAAAATTAATAACATAACCTAACCTCACCGAATCCACAAAACCTTGTCAGCATAAATACCAGACGTTTGGTTTCAAATAAATTCAATGACAAATCCTTTGAAATCACACATTGACGATATTGTAATCGTTTTGTACGATGTATTTAGTTACAACAAATAAAAACCACTAAAATGGCATTCATTATAAGAAACTTCATAGTAATTAGACATATTTTCGACATTAAGTTTGAGAATTGTGTGCGTCGGAAGTGTTCTCTGTAGCTCGAATATATTATCAATTCCATTAGACGACGTAAGAACCTAAGGTCAGCAAAAAGCGATTCCATTTCCATTTCCATGATCTACACTCTACACGGAGGTGAGCACCGGAGCCTCATTACTTCTGAGCACGTTATATCAAGGACAAGAAAGGTAGAAAATCTATTTACCGACGTATTTCCCAAATTGGACATTTCACCAATAGTTCACTTCACTGAAAATTGATTAACCGGAATTAAATAGGCACGGTCATTAAATACTTACCTATACGTATTTATTATTCTGTGATTACTGATTGCAGTTTATGTACCTTCTTGGCGTCGTATTTTAAATAAAAATAATGTTTTCATTCACTAAAAATAGTGTATATGCAATCACGTACCTACCTACTCGTACAAGTAAAACTTGCACTCAAGTTGCAGGACGAACATCAAACACAAGTTAATCATGTAGATGAATAACTACCTCGAGTGAAAATACGATGCAGTCCTGTAGCCTGTAGTGTAGGTAGGTATGTGTCGTCAGCCATCCATCACATCACATTCGTCACGTATCGTGCACAACACAATAGATACTTCATTCTGGTTGGTGTAATAAAATAAAAATATATTACTCGGTAAAGTAACACTGAGGGTATCCTTCGTCATGCTCTATATTAGGAAAGTAGCCATGTCACTTTGTTGCAGCCCTATGCCTGTGCAAAAAACAGAGTCGATCCGTTGCTCAGTTGATGGAAGGCAAATAGGTACATTACATACTCTAATTGTAGATTTATGGAAAAACATCACTACAATGCGTGGCGAGTCGTTAAATTATCTTACCTTACTAAACTACATGTCCAAATTGGGCATCTTATCCAGTGTGTTAAATACTATAAAAATGTCGATAAAAATACAGTGTCAATTGATAAGGTGTTTATAGTTGCATTCATCTGATCGATCACACATCAAAACAGAATAAACAAACAATACTGACCTCCAATAGTAACGTGTGATGGATGATGATGTGATGACACACACACACACGTTTCAGGCACTCGGGTAAAGAATTGGTAAAACGTAACAACCTCCTAGTTGCGGCACGAATCGTGAGCTAGTCGGCGAATGTTATCGCGATTAACGTGCGTAAGGTTCAGTAATCGAGTCGCGTGTAAAGACGCAGACGGATCCGGTACAGCCTACCACCTGTAACTGTAACGTAATGCTTGTTACATTCATATGTATATAGAATATTTTTCACGTTAAAAACGTATGAGTCACTGACTTCAATCCCAACAACAGTTCGCACAAAGTAGATATCTAGTGTCAAAAAAGGAATTTTGTAAAGTTCCAATAGTTTTAGGATTGTGTAGGGATAAGTCTTCTGAAGAAGTCTTCTAACTAGAATCTATTAGATGGAGATCCCAGGGCCGCCAGACCTTACTTGTTTTCTCATTAACCAAATGTGTGGGAAATAGTAGTACTAGTACGTACATTAACGTATGAATACCAGCTAGCCTAGGCCGACGGCCAATTTTCAGCTACCAGATTCTGAAGGTACTTCCAAAAATTACTTACTCACTTGTCTTGAAGTCTGGCTGCTGATATCTTACAGAATATAATTCAGTAATTTAAAAAATAATGATCAACACCGTCAGACACTCTCCGTCAGCTGTAATTTCTACTAGAAGCTTTACAGTTCGCAAGTAAATTATGCGATTATACCTACAATCTGAGTCGTGATTTTTGTATATGATGTTCAGGGAACTATAACAATACTTTTTATAGCACCTAGACTTCAAGACAAGTGAGCAATTTTTGAAAGTACCTTCAGAACCTGGTAGCTGAAAATTGGCCGTCGGCCCAGGCTAGCAGGTATTCATATGTTAATAGTACATATTAGCACTACTCCTTCCCATACTTTTGATTAATGAGAAAATAAGTAAGGTCTGGCGGCCCTGGGATCTTGGTCTATATCCTCCTACTAAATTCAAGCTATGAGCAGAAAATTTAATAAAAGGACCCGGGCACCTAAGACATTCAGGGGAGCTACCACTACATAATCCTGCAACCTTTGAAACTACACGATTTATTTCTTCAGTTTTCCTATTTTTCGCGGACTACAATGCCTAATCAGCAGACACCTAACTACAATCGAAAATGTCCTTTCAGAACATGCTATCCATTTCCTAAAACGCCCGTTCCCTGACATTCGTTTATTTAGATGATTTTTAGAGGTTTGTAAGTATTTTTTTGTTTTCGTTGATTTTTTTTAAAGCGCTGAATCATAATCGATAAAATTAAAATGGGATCACTTCAGGAGTATACTCTTTCCAATAAAAAAAAAGAATTATGAAAATCAGTCAATAGTGGGCGGAGTTAACGCGTAAGCGTAACAAACATCCAAAAAAACATACAGTCGAATTGAGAACCTCCTCCTTTTTTGGAGTCGGTTGAAAAATATAGAAAACAGGACTGTATGTAGATACCCTGCGGGTTACAGCCATATCGAACAACACAACTCTCCCTACTTCGTTCCCGTGGGAGTTTGGGAAAATTATGTAGCTCCCCAAGGTCTAATCTATCTCTGTACCATATTTCATCAAAATCGGTCCAGTAGTTTTTAAGTTTATTCGTTACATACATACAAAAATACAAATCTTTCCTCTTTATAATATAGTGTAGATTCAAACAAGTGAGACTTTGGTTGAGTTAAGTCCAAGTCAAAAAAAGGCATTATTTCCTAGAACATAGGGGGTGCATGTGCATATGGGACGTTAAATAAAATATGTCAAAATACTGAATGACATTGACTCACTACTCAATATTTAGTTCTTCTACAGGTGTACTGGAATCGTTGCCGCCTAATTAAGACGGCTCCGATGTTCGGTTTTCGATAGCGGCATAAATCCTTACTACTATTTTATTTTATAAACGTGAAAGTGCAATTCACAATAGCAAGGTCCCTAGTTGAAGGTGCTCGTACGGGATCGAAACTGTGGACCCGACGCTGATTTTCAGTAACTAAAACCTTAATAGTTAGATACACCTAGTTTAGGGGTTCCTAACCTTTTCATTATCCTGACCCCTGCGACTTGTCAAGAAAATGGATTTACCTCGATTTTAGAACCTTAGATAGCTAAAACTGGAGATTCAGCATCAACTTTTTGCCAACATGTGCTGAGATCGTAATTTTGAAACTACACTTTACTGAGGGTATTACTGCGCGGTTATCTATATTTTTATCTAGCTTATTTTATTTGATTAAGTCTTAATTATTAGGTTCTTTCTTGCCCCACACAGATGATTTACCCTGCAGGGGTAATTACCCCCAGGTTTGGAACCACTGACCTAGTTAGAGGTATGTTGTGAATGATGTGTAACAATCACAAATCGTTTAATAATAAAAACGTGAAAGTGTGTTTGTTTGTCTTTCCTCCACGTCGTTCGTCGCGTCGTAATAAGAAGCATTCGGCAGACTTAACTTTTTGCACTGAGATGGTGATGGCAGGTTGGAAATCTTTGGTGTGGAATTTGTAATAGTGTGTACGTGGTGTGTACTATGCTATGCAGACCTTCATGGAGGATCTGGCATAACGCAACTTATTTCCCAATCGTTCATTTCGAAGAAGATTACTCGAATACTTTGAGTATGTAGCTCGAATATCATTTAAAAGATTTGAAATGGTGTTCGATGTCAATATTCGAAATGATTGAAGATCTGGTCTTCCGACATTCTTAATCCGCCAGGAGTAATACCTAGTGTTCTGTGCATTCTTAGGAGAGAGCTCGCGGAGTAATTTCATGTATGCGATCATAGGCGTGCAAATGGCACTATTTCAGGCGTTATAAATAAAGTGATTCGTTTGTGATTAATTAAATAAGTGTAATAAAACGAAATTGTATGGAAGTGCCCGTATATCTATCTATATCTATACATATTATAAAGAGGAAAGATTTGATTTTTTGTTTCTTTGTTTGCATTGAATAGGCTCCGAAACTACTGGACCGATTTGAAAAATTCTTTCACCATTAGAATCCTACATTATCCGTGATGGACGTAGGGTACATGATTTTCCCGAATTCCCACGGGAACGAAGTCCCGAGCGGAAAGCTAGTCATTCATAAATATACACCTCACAGAAGAGAAACGTCTTAGCTTATATTAGCGCCTGAAGAGGTGTTATAGTACCTAGCGCGTGAAAGAGAGTCCCTGCCTACTGAGTGTTTCATCTCATCAGTTCAACGCCAGCCGCCAGCCGCCAGCCGGCACACAGTCGCCCTTTGATAGGCGATGAAAAAAGTTGGTTTCTCCAGAATTCCTACGGGAACGAGGTCCTATGAGTCTCCTGTCCGTATCGACACAATAATCCGAGCCTGCGTCTCGACGTAGATAGGGTTGGAGTTTAAAAAGCAAATCTTGCAATTAGTCAAATATAAAAAGCTGTACCTTTTTTCATTAATAGGTATGGCGATTTAAATGAATAAGGTCCCACTTTGTCTTCGATCAAATATAGTTGATCGAAGCACTTTGAGATAAATATACGAAGAAGCATAATGTGTTCGAAGAAGGTTTTGACAACACTTAAAGTTTTTTCAGGTAACAGTAACAACTACATTTTCGTGATAAAACGAGAATTACTTACTTTTTTCCGAGCTTCGAGCAAACACAGTGTTTTAATTAAAAACTATTACAATGATTCGAAAACTAATACTATAAATGCGAATGCGAAAGTAACTCTGTCTGTATGTCTGTCTGTCCGTCTTTCACGCCTAAACTAGCAACTGAACCGATTTTAATGAAATTTGGTAGATACAGAGATAGATTAGACCTTGGGAAAGGACATAGGCTACATTTTATCCCACAGCTGGGCACGATATAACCTACAGGACTACACAGTCCACGCGGGCAGAGCCGCGGGCGGAAAGCTAGTTTAATATACGGGAGGGGGTGGACGCGAACACCTCCCAGGTGGGGGATTATTGTGTATTACTTCTATTCTATCTATGGTCCTAAAGAATGTCCATGCCAAAGATCCGTTTTTTTTAAGGTGCGTCATAGCTCAACATAACTGCTTTGGTGTAGGTATATTGTGCACCGCGACACTTTGCGAACCAGAACATATGCCTACACTTTGCGAACCAGAATATATGCCGACACTTTGCGAACCAGAATATGATGATGGAATGGGTATTTAAGTTGCGTTTACGTTGAAAATTATTAAAATGCTCAACTGAGCTAATTAAAACGACACTGTAAAACCTGACAGTAAAAATGTATGTCATTTGTTCTGTGTTACATACATTAGGTAACTAGTGATTATTCGGAAGAAAGCTTTGATCTGCCTTACTCCAGACGGACAGACACGCGATCGAACACAAAAAAGTAGTAAAACAAACCGACATTGTTTACTTATTAAAGGTGATGCATAAAACCTGATGTACAACTTAGGGTACGTAGGTATATAAATTGTTTCTTAATAACAATGTTGCTATTTTATTAGGTAGGTAGTTAGGTATGTTTATGTACTACTAGCTTCCCGCGCGGGACTTCATTCCCGTGGGAATTCGGGAAAATCATGTTACCCTATGTCCATGCCGGATAATTTAGGATTCTAATGGTGAAATAATTTTTCAAATCGGTCCAATAGTTTCGGAGCCTATTCGATGCAAACAAACAAATCTTTCCTCTTTATAATATGTATATATAGATAGATAGATGTAGACAAAAATGTAATAAATAGGAATATAGAAACTCTTAAGTACAGTCAACAGCACATCAGGTTACCACAAACTGTCAAATTTCCCCCAATGGATAATAAACTCTAACGCTTGGCGATAACATTGAAAATCGATTGAAGAAATTGGACAGTTTTGGATAGCATGATGTGCCGTTGTCCCTGGTAGGTACATAAGTCTATATCTATACATATTATAAAAAGGAAAGAATTGATTATTTGTTTGTTTGTTTGCATCGAATAGGCTCCGAAACTACAGGACAGGACCGATTTGAAAAATTCTTTCACCATTAGAATCCTACATTATCCGGGATGGACATAGGTTACATGATTTTCCCGAATTCCCACGGGAACGAAGTCCCGCGCGGGAAGCTAGTATTTGTATATACCTAGAGAGAGACGACAGTTTGACGTCGTCGACACCCTCGTCTATTGCGCTTTTTTATGATTCGAACGGCACGGCACGGCAATTCAAAATTTGAATTACCATTGCCCCCAATGTTCTCAGCTTCTAGCTTTACTATAACATAGAAAGCAATGATAATACAATTTTGCCGTGCCGTTTTCGCATTATAAAAAGGCACATTGTTTAAGATTCTCTTGGTAAGGACCCGTTAAAATATTTTTGTAAAACTACGTTATGGACGGTAGGTACCTACATAGACACACCCTTCCGTAGTGCAAATGTTGTTCTTTTGTGTACAGACTTAAGCTATCACGACAACCACAACAAGACCACAACACATTGAGCAAGCGCCTTATACACCTGCCTAATCGATTGGAGCAGCGCTATAGTACCCAATACGACCAGGTTATGGCACACTTACTTTCGCCACCTTTCGTTGTCAGGGCCACCGCAAACACCCGCTTGCTTGACAAGTAAGTAGGTACATTCATCACATTACCTTGCTGTCACAACACAAGGTCGCAACATCATCCATCTCTTATTAATGTGGCGCTCAATAACAGATTACGATACTTACCATTATTGTCAGCGGTAAATGAGATACTTATAGTTATTTTATAAACTAAACGCTTTTGAGTGCAGCAATGCGGCACGTCACAATAGGAGGTCGCGGAAGGCGCTATTGTCGTGATTGTGAGACGACCGCGGGCCTCGCCTCCAGCGTCCAGCACCTGATGCGCCGCACTCCGCGAACAGCTGTTAGTGTCTCGCCCGCCTCCTACTGCGAGGCCCCTCTTCGTCACGATACGTTCTCGTAAACATCAACTCACTTGCATAGGATCCTCCAGAAACAACCGAAGCTACTGCCATTAGGAACTTCTCCTGCATACGATATCGTCATGGTGCACTAGCTAACAATTTTATATTTATTTATACACTCACACGTTTTGTTGACGCGAAATTGAAACGAGACACACGCGGAAAATTAAATACGTTTTAGAAAGTAAAAAAAGAGTTTGTTAACGTTAGTTATTAAGGAAGATGAAGTAGAGTTAAAGCTAAAGGAACACTGTTATTTAGTCACATCCTTGATGATGTGTTGTGCACTCCGTCCTCCCCGAGTCGTTGTTATGCATGGAGGAAAGAGGCGCGGGGCACCCGTCCGTGCAGAGCGTCACTTGTGATTGAACTGAAGTGAAGAACGTCAAGCAAGGCGTGAACGATATGCGCCATGTTGGCTCGGACCGGGCAAGGCAGCGGGACGAGGGCGCGGGCGCGGGCGGAGGGGAGCCGTGTCGGTCGTCGCAGGCGCAGGCAGTAGCGCGGAGGTTTTGTTTTGTCGAACATCGCTCAATTGCAAACAGATGGCGTTACTGCCTCGCAATACAACTGCGTTATCCATTTAATGAAATCTATAACTTACATCAGGGACGGCGAACCAATGGCAATGGCACGCGACTAATTATTTTGGGCACGCCACCGATTAACAAAGCATTGATAATAGAATATACTTACTTTACTATACACTCAAAAGTAGACAAATTAACAAAATTCACTATGCAGTTTAACTAATGAACTTAGTGAGCCTACGTTAGGGAATGTGTAGGCCTGAATGCGTAGGCCGAGTAGCGTGCTTGTTTTAGTTTAATTTTAATATTTTCACAATAAATAAACATTATTTGATGGCACGTCTATGGTCTCATCAACATTTATTTCAAAAATGGTACGTAAATACATGCAAGCCCTAGGCTGGCTTGCATACTTCTCCCTGATTTTGGGGTGGCGTGCACAATACCTGATCACACTGGGACGGGCTCAGAGCGATCCTTAAAGTAACCCACTTCCTACCCTTGAACTCAAACTGTCTTCAGTGGCGTAGCTACCGGGGGCTAGCCCCTAGTGGCAGTGCCCCGGGGCTGCAAAGCTCAGGGGGCCCCTCGGGCTCTGACTTACAAACCATAAATTGAACTAGTGGAAATTGCTCACACATTCGGAATATTAAGAGATTCCAGGAACGCGACTTTAATAATCACAGGACGAATCTAGATTACGACAAATCTGGCTTACGTCGAATTCGGAATACGACGAATACGGAACAAACGATTTTAATAAGTTTAATTGGAGCCCTATAGTTTATTTTTTGCCCCAGGTCCTTTGGTTACCTAGCTACGCCACTGACTGTCTCACTTTTAAAAATTGCGAAGTCTTGACGGTAAGAAACCTTTTAAATACAATACAATATACTTTATTGCGCTTCGACACAAATAAGGTACAGTTACATTTAATGACGGCCGGTTTGGTCGAGTGGTAGTAACGCTGCCTCTTGATCAGCGGTCCTGGGTTCTATTCCCAGTCGGGGCAAACATTTGTGTAATAAGCAGATGTTTGTTCTCGGGTCTTGGGTGTTTGTGTTTGTCTTTATGTGTGTTCCGAGGGACCCACGACACAAGGGAAAACCTTAGTGTTAAGTATGTTCCTTGGGGAAGTTGTTCAGTTTCATGGACTGATTAACCACCCGAGAGGTTGAAAGAGAGATACCCAAAGCCCTGTATAAGGTTTCGAGACGTTAACATCATTTATGAAGGATTGGAGTGTTGCTTGATTCATTAATACTGTAAACAATTAAATATAACTGTACCTTATTTGTGTCGGAGTGCAATAAAGTATATTGAATTGTATTTAAAAGGTTTCTTACCGTCAATACTTCGCAATTTTTAAAAGTGATACCTAAAGCCGTGTACAGGTACTCCTGTTTTGTTCAAAGATTTTTTGTCTTTCTTGGCATATTTTTATATAGTAAAAAAAATCTTTAAAAAAAATAGAACCAACTTCAAAAAAGCAAAAAATAAATACAATATAATTTGATGTTCTGACTACTGATCTGTTTGAAGTCGGTGCGAAAGCGTCCTATCAAACTTAATTTTCTTGGCAGCGACTTCTCAGTACCTACTTAATTTTCTTGGCACCGACTTCAAACAGCTCAGTAGGTAGGTACTACGTACATAGCATATCAATATATATATATGATATTTTATTTATTTTTCGCCTTTTTGAAGTTGGTTTAATTTTTTTTATAGTTTTTATTTTTCCATTTTTATTGCAAATTACAACGTCTTTCTTTTTTGAAGTCGGTTAAAATATTAAAACCTTCTCCTAAATGTAAGCAATACTTTTCGGAAAACCGCATCAAAATCGGTTCAGCCAAACGCGACATAATCGCGGACAAACATGCATATACAGGTCAAACTGAGAACCTCCTTTTTTTGAAGTCGGATATTTAATAATGGAACCAGTATATCCCTGATAAGTAAATACGAATGTAAGAAAGAATTTACCAACTGGCTACAAAAATTTAACTATCATGACATGAAACTGAGAATTTAACCTTCTGTAAAATAATTCCCACGAATAATTAAACCAGTATTTAGTATTAGGTATATACAGAATTGCAACCGCCAACACACACCCACACAAACTCAACTCGTAACTCACACATATACACTTATAATTAACTAGCTTTCCGCCCGGGACTTCGTTCCCGCGGCAATTTGGGAAAATTATGTAGCCTATGTGTGTGGTTCATCAGCTACCTACCTACTTACCAAAATTGTAGTAGGTACTTATATCCATAATAGCTTTCGGGTTTATAATAATATATTATAATAATAATTATATTGTTAATGAATAAATGAATATGAATATATAATATTAGTAAGGATAGGGATTTAGTTCCAAGATTTTTTTTGTGACGACAATTTAAAAATGTATTACCTACTTAACACCTACTACTTTAATTACCTACTAATTAGTAAGGATTATTTTTTCCCAATTTCAGTTGTTATATCTAGTTAATTTAAACTACGCGGAGATCCCTGGAGACCTGCAATATAATTTTATATGTTGTGTAAACTGTAATATGGAGAAAAAACTATATATTATACAGGGTGTAAAAGACAGCTTAGCAAAAACTGAAACCCTGGACTCAGACAATCATTCTGAATGATTTTCTAGTGCAAATTTTCTCCGGAAAATTTTCATTTTTTTTTCATGTTTTTTAATATTTTCTGCTTAAATTTTTTATAGTTTAATCGAATACAATCCATTTTGCAATGAAAAATAATTATAACAACGTAAAACACGAAAACCAGCAATGTACTTACATCGCACTCCGATAGCAGCGCGGCGCGGGGAGATCGCGCGCGGGGCGCGGTGTAGCGATACGTTGCGTAGCACCGAAGTAGGTAAATAATGAAAACTCCTTAACATGACGTTTCCGGGAAAAAATCATTACTTATAGCTGATGATAGTTATGGGTATTTGCTAAGCTGTCCTTTAAACCCTGTATACTAGCTTTCCGCCTTGGACTTCGTTCCCGTGTGGGAATATGGGAAAATTATGTAGCCTGTGTTAATCTAGGGTATCAGCTACCTCCATACCAAATTTTATCAAAATAACAAATATCCTCATTAGAATTTGGGTATTTCCACGGCGCGGCGCAAAGAATGAAAACAGCATTTTTATCCTAGGTGTTTATGAATTATTTTTTCCGCCAAACTCTTTGGTGAATATAGTTTTGTGCCGTGTGGTGATCGGCTTAGAATAACACCACCCCATTTCTTTCCGTGGGTGTCGTAAGAGGCGACTTAGGAAACACAAATGAGACCTGCCTCCTATTAATCCATCTCAGGCAACAACACCTCATTTTTTTATGAATCTGAGGTGTTGTCCTATGGTCTCATGCGGTGTGGTAGGCTCTGTAAAGGGCCGTCTGGTTCGCGACCACCCTCCTACCGAAGTCCGACGCCAAACAGCTTGCTGTGTTCCGTCGGTGCGTGGGAGTACCAGTGCCTTATAGGCGTTTTCTGGGTTAACTCGCTCCATCGTCAACCTCATCTATGACCTTGGTCAAGATTGAGGTCAAGAGTTAACCCATCTTATAATAAAAAAATAATAATAATAATATAGAACTAAATTGTTTCAGATGTTACTTAACTTCCATATCTCTCACCGTGCTTGTAAGATAGGTATGACGCATCATTGATTACTGTTACCTATAAGTACCTACCTACCTACCACGATTTGTTTTTTTAAAGTTAAGTTGTAATATTTTGTCGGATAAGTATTTCTTGCTACAATATTTATCAACTTACTGATTTAATTAATTTTGACTCCACATTAACCCTGTAGTCAATAAAATCAGAGAATTATAATTTACATGACACAAAACGTTTGGCTATTTTATGTAACACAAGTTACCAAAACATTACATTACACCTACCTATTGCGTTGCGACAAGGATATGGGCAGATTTAGAGTTATGTTCATTGTAATTGAATGAGGGCACCGTGTCTATAATAATAATAATAAAGAGGAAAGATTTGATCGTTTGTTTGTTTGTATTGAATAGGCTCCGAAACTACTGGACCGATTTGAAAAATTCTTTCACCATTAAAAAGCTACATTATCCCCGATGGACATAGGCTACACAATTTTGTTTTTACTAATCGGAATTTTGTTTTTACCCACGGGAACGAAGTCCTGGGCGGAATGCTAGTCTATAATATTCAAACAAGCTAAAATTTTTGACTATTAAAAACGTCCTAAGAGATATTTGTATTACAATTCAGCAGCTCTAGCACGATAACGACAAACTCGCGCTCGGCTCACTGAAACTTCACTTTGATTGCGCGAGGGTCCCGTGCAAAAGCTTGCTCGCCTTATGGCGTTGTCAATGTTGACATTTTGACATATGACCGCGGTGTTATCGCGGCGCTGTCACTATCGTACTCGGCCTGCTGCTCTCAAATTGTAACGCAAATTACCGTGGAAATACCCTTACAACACAGAATTCACAGTAGTGAATAAATAGCAAGTAGTTAGGTGATTTTACGACGTTTTTTCCATGGTCGATTTAAAATGAAACAGGTAATTAGCTAACCTACCTGCCCGAAAACGGTTTTTTGTACTTTAACTTATCTAAATATCAATATACAGATGGATTTTTTTAACGCCACCTGGAGGGAAAGTAGGTACTCTAAATACTGGAGATAGAAAATTAAACTCAAAGGAAACATTCCTTTATTTTTAATAAGAAACTAAACTGCATTCAAGGATTTTCGAAAATTCGCTTGCCATTGCCACACCGCACCCGGGAATGGAACCGGCTTAAATTCAAAAAATAACACCCTGTACTTTTATGGTATCGATCGATAGGGTCAATCGTAAGGATCAAATCTCTCTAACAAACATAGTAAATTATATGAAAGGAGAACCATTAAACTTCGTAAAACCTGACGATGGGACCCTTAAGTAAAAGAGCTTTAACTCGTCACATCCAATTTATAAGCTTAGATTTAATGGTCTTCCTTTCACTTACTATGTTTGTTAAAGAGATTTGATCCTTACGATTGACTCAATCGATCGATAGGTACCTACAATTAAAGTACAGACAGGGTGCTTTTTTGGATTTTAGCTGGTTCGATTCCGGGTGTGGCAGGCAAATTTTCGAAAATCTTTGAATGCAGTTTAGTTTCTTATTAAAAATAAAGGAATGTTTCTTTTGAGTTTAATTTTTTATCTCCAGTATTTAGAGTACTTTCCCTCCAGGTGGAGTTAAAAAAATCCATCCTGTATATTCCAAAATAAATCGTCTTTAGCTGCCAGAGGGCTAGACGTGGCAGTGCCCCGGGGCCGCAAAGCTCAGGGGGCCCCTCGGGCTCTGACTTACAAACTATAAATTAAACAAGTGAAAATGTTTCCCACATTCGGAATGTAAATAAACCAGATTCCAGGAACGCGGCTATAATAATGGCAGCTTGTAACGAGGCGACATGCGCCTCGTCTTCATCCTCCTTCTCCATTCTGTTTTTGCGACATTTTTACTCTTCAGTTTTGGCATTCCTAATCCAAATTCGAAATTGAACACTTCTAGCTGTCATTCGCTGGGATGACAGAGACCCATCTGAATTTCCGTCGCAGGCGCTAGTACTCGTACCCGCTCATAGTATATTGTTTTTTATGCTTTTGTAATAAATCAACATATAAAATTTCAAGTGTTGATATAATCAAATAAACGTAATCCTGTTTAATATTGAATTTCCAACAAGTCTCGAACATCTTTAATTTGTTCGTTAAAATAAGTTACAATTTGTATTTGGTTTTTAATTGTATTATGGAGTCAAGTCTTATTATACGTCGAATTCGGAACACGACGAACACGGAACAAACGATTTTAAATAAATAAATAAAATAAAATCATTTATTATCAGGCATCTAAGGCCCATAGATAAATACCTTACAGACTAACATACATATGAATTATAATTAAACAAAATAAAATAAAACTAACTAACACTATTTCCCGGGTGTTTTTCCGGGGGTTTCTTAAATATGTAGTTTAGTTGGGGCACTAGTTTATTTTTTGCCCCAGGGCCTTTAGTTACCTAAGCCTTTGGTTACACTAAAAGCAATAAATTAAAAATATTAATATTAAGCAGTTAAGGCGACTACAGCACCCGATAAAGGCAGCACACATAGGAATAGTGCCATCTCCGTCTCTCAACAGGCCTGGGCCGGCAGTGCGAACAGTGTCGATACACGAAGTTTACGGACTATGAAAGCGTGCGTGCGTAAAAACATGTTCGAAAGAATGAGATTTATGGAAAGGTAACAGCTTAAATCGAAAAATGCGTTAACTACTTATCGAGAGTGTTCAATCACGAACATTTTGATAGCAAATTCAAGTTCCTGTGTGCATTTTACTATCGTTTTTACAGCTTAAAAGATACACAATATTGGTATTTAGAGGTGACTTTGTGAGCTTTTTCTATCGAACCAAAAGTGCTGAATCATGTTTTCAGCAAACTACTTATCTAGTTTATGTCCTGAATATTACCGTAGTATTTTTTTTCTTCGATTTAATGTAGTGCGTCATGCTTATCTACGCATCATAAAATCGTAATTTAGGTGCTGTAGTCGCCTTAATACTTATAAAGCTTAAATACGACGAAACACAAAATGCGCAAAACGCGGCGCCCTTATTGCCGTAGCAGTAATCCTTGCGTGTTTTTTCCGTTTCAACTGGGACTGAATGCGCAATGAATTAAAGAATTGAGGTGTGCTCCCATTTATTACAGTAAGTAGGTACAAACAGCAGCAAGTCAGGTCACCCATTTGCACTACGAAATCCGACGCTATTACGAGCGAGAAAGAGGACGATGTCAAGGTCAAAATTTGTGTAGCCTGATATGCTGCCGTGTGTACATTCATGGAAATAAAAAGCAACATTATATATTTCAATGTATGATATTTATTAATTATTGAGAAAGAACTTTATTTTTACATGTAGTTACAAATAGGCTACGAAAAACAAGAGTCGGTGAGGCCATTTGATGAGCGCCTGCCTCGTACCCAGCGGCAGCCCTCACCCTCCACCCTCTACATATCACCTCTTTACTCTATATATTCTAATCGGATCACTTCATTGTTTGCATGATTCAATTCCCATTTCCAAGACATAACATAACAGAAAGTATTTTTTTGGCATCAGAGGATAGTCACCCGGGGCAAACCTGAATATGCTGTCGTGATACCAAATGACCATCACATTAAGTCGGGTCCTACCCAAAAATAAATAATACTTCCACATAGACAGTCTGATTGACCTGATTGACCTTCTCCATTTTATTATTATTATTTACTTGATAAAATTATAATTTATTTTATTTAATAATTCATTGTGATTGACTACGAATTTAAATAAAAATTAACTGGTTTTGTACACCTTAATCTATGTTTTAATTAATTTGAATTTATACTTTGAATTTATAACAAAGTTAGTATATTAATAAGGCATAACGAAATTGATAATAATAAATATATTGCGACTCAAGGACCCAGAAACTTTATATCAGGGGGCACAGGCCAAACATTAAACCAAAAAAAAAACTAAAACCTCAATTACTTGAAAATATCTTCAAATTCAAAATTCAAATTATTTTATTTGCAAGAATAAAAAGAAGAATTATAATAAATAAGAATAATTATTTTATTTCAGCCGATGTATGAAAAAACTTTAAAAAAGGCTTTTTTTGAAGCTCTTGCAAAGAACCCCGAATGCGATAAACATCAATAAATAATAATATAAGTACAAACATAAGTACAATTATTTAAATAAATCAAAGAAATTATCGTCACTGAGTAAAATATCCTTATTTGTCTTCTGTTCGAAACTAACTGACCCGTATATGTATTTGATATTGTTGGAGTTACACAATCCGCATACCTAATTACTGAGTCTAATGCTTCTAAACACGTGTGCTAAATTCCATATTTATGAGAACATAGACAAAATAATGAACTAAAAGCCTGGTTACGACAGGAGTTTTATTGAACACGGTATTTTTCAATTTAGGGGACAGTGCAAGTTTTTATGTTATTTATTATGTATCAATCTATTTTCTCCCAGTACAACGGAGATTATACTTTCTGTGGCCGTAACAATAGTTATTGAATATACTAAGCACACAGCCCCACATAATATGTATACACCTCCACACAAAGTTTTGTATGATTTTTTACTTATATTCCATATTAAAATAAATAGAGAACAAGTACTCATCCTAATGTGATGGTCGTGTGATAGAGATACATTTCTGATTTTTATTTTATTTATATTTAATTATATATGAAATAAGTCATTTTCATTCATAATATTATGTACAAATTCTAAGTAAAATAAGAAACAAAAATTAACATTTTCCACCCAAAATAAAAATAAAACCGATTATAATTACAATCTCCTACAATCCTTCTGATGCTGTTAAACAATTCATAAATATTTACACATGAAATGAGACTTCAACCCCGACACTATCTTCTAATTAAAAAAAAAGGAAACGTAGAACCGAGGTGCTGATCGTACCATTATCGAATATTAGGAACAATGTATTGTATACGGCAGACAGCGGAGCGACTGGTAGACTACCCTCTTCAAGTGGTAAAGTGAAAAATTGCTTACATGTATACGTAATAAAAAAAAGCAATTTGACTGCATTATTTATAAACCTTACACACATATTTAGTGGTAAATACTAAGTGTACTGTATCGAGTCAACTGACGCTGTTAGTGACCGCACGCACCGCACCGGCCGGCGGTGGCACGTCCACGTTGCATTCTATCCCTTACCTGACATGCAACCAAAACCCATACAATTCAATATTAAATAAATAGGCTCCTAAACTATCGTCTGTTTTTCAGTTCCGTCAACGGCTCGGTTGTTGTGTTTCAGCTACGTCACACGCGGCCCTCGACTCCGGATCGCGTCGGCTCCCCGCCCCCCGCCCCATGCGCCGCGGGGCCAATGTCTATTACCAGATTTATACTGACTGCTAATTTGCGGGCGAACTTATCAAAATTACATTGTATCAAATTAACATCTATAGCATAATTGTACGTTTTTTTCAGAGTGACAAATGTAAAAAAGTTTTAAAATGTAAAAAAAAGTATCGTAACAAATTCATGATAAACAAATCGGATCACAAAATTGATGTTATCTTAATGGATAGCATTATGTATAAGGTAACCGCACTAACTAAAGAGCTGCTCCGTGGCGCGCTCTATCTCCCAGTCGTAGGTGGAGAGCGCGACGCGGGCCTGGTGCTCGTCGATGCCCATGTCGAGCAGGCGCTGCACCTTCTGGTTAAACTCCCAGATGGGGTTGGGCCCGCCGGCGTACGCATTGGTCCAGTGGCGGGCCGTCAGGTTAAACAGGTGCGGGTTGTCGCGGAACTGCTTGGCCACCACCGCGTCCTGCGGGTCGTTGGGCTCGGCCGCCGACAGCAGCGCCTGGATCGACAGCAGCACCGTCCGCAGCGTCAGCGCCGCCGCCCACTGGTCCTTCAGTATGTCTAAGCAGATTGCGCCGGTCACTGACGACACGTTCGGATGCCAAATCTTCGTCATGAAGCGAATCTGTCAACAAAAAGTTACGTGCTCTCAGACGGGTTGTTTCGACTGAAACGTCTACGGCGCCGGCGCGGCGCCGGCGGTATAATGCGGTGACTTTAACATTACATAATGAACGACCACTATCACCTATAGAAACTGTGCCCGCCATTAGATCGAGTTTAGAAATATCATTATGTTTGCAATAACTTCCCTAGTATCACAAAATAATTATTATAAATATGTGTAGGTATTGTACCAGAAGGCGTACCTTAGGCGGGTTGAAGGGGTACGTCTCGGGGACCTTTATCTCTAGCAGGAAGGTGCCGCCCTCGTAGGGCGTGTCGGGCGGCCCGGCGATCTCGCCCTGGAGCTCTGTGTAACTGTCGTTTATTAATGCCAGCTTTATCGTGCCACCCGCCATCTGCGGACAAGCAAAGCAAAACTTCATCGTTACTGACATTTCATCTCGACGCCAGCATAATAAAATAATGCTGGTGCCTATCATCCATCCATTCTAGTGAATGCCACATAAATATCTCATAAATACGAAATCCCACGCATTCGTCTGTTGAATCGAAGGGTGACAAGTTGTGTTCTAATCTGCCGTCATCATAAATAAAATTATATTATATATATAAAAATTATATATATAAAAAACATTATATGCATAAAAACATGCTATAAAATCGTAGCTGTGCTTAATCCTTGTGAGTGCGTATAGTTAGCAGCCTCAGAGACGATTATGATGGTTTTGGCTATGTCAAAGAATAGTTACTAAATAGTGACAAAAGCATATAAATAGTGATACTGTATTTAAAAAGATATTCGAGCTTCTTAGTGAGGCTGCTAGCTTGACGTATATTTAGCAGACACACTAAGAAATACAGCTTGTATCAAAATTGAGTTATATGTCAAAAAACTGTGATTAAATAGTGACTTCTAATGCTCGAATTTTCAATAATAGTGATTCAATACACATCGAGATATTACAGCATATCGGCAAGGCTGCTAACTTGACGCTTTTTGCAACGGTCATTTCAAAGAAATGGGCTGGACTTTTAATCAAGTCAATATACCAAAAAATAGTTACTGAAATAGTGAATCCTATGATATATTTAAAAAAAGGATCCTTCTTCACTATTTCTCAGAAATCAATCGTAAACTTCTACGTACTAAATCTCGATGTAACGTCGCGCAGAAAAGTGAAATGTATTTATTGATTTGTTTTTAAACGAGTCAATATACATACATATTTACCTTCTCATTTTGTATTTAAAATCGTGTTACGAGTGTGAGAGAAGGAAATTGCATACCTACTTTTAATGAAACTGTTATTTTTATTTAGTATCTAAAATACATGTAAGTTCCTTTTACGAAATACTAAGTACAGTTGAATTTTCATCTGTGAAAATTTCAACTGTCTAACTATCACGGTTCATGAGATACAGCCTGGTGACAGGCGGACGGACGGACGGACAGCAGAGCCTTAGTAAAAGGATCCCGGTTTTACCCTTTGGGTACGGAACCCTAAAAATTACCAAGTCTGCGATTTAAATTCCTAAAAATTAAGATTGATTTTATCCTTATTTGTTAAATTATTTATTAAAGAGTTATTCAAATTATTATACTAGTTTTATAATACTGGTTTTATTTAACAGTTTGTATTGTAATCCGGAACCGGATTTTCTCAGTTTTCTTCAAGTGTTTACTAACTTTTCGGTTATATTCAAAAATAAAATCAAAAAAATCAAAATCAAAAATCTTTATTTCTTTAAATGTTGTACATTAGCATATCATTTGTTGGGCACTCCCAGTGGGCAACAAAGTTACCTGTGGTGGGAGTGTCCGCTCCTCCTCAAAATTTCGTCACATCGTTTTACAACAATTCACTGTTATAGATTCTGAACACCGACTTATTAACTACAAGACTTTAAACAAAATTTTAAACAAAAATGTATTAATTTTAGTAAGTAATAGATAAATAAATAATAGATAAGTTCACAATATATATTAACACAATACCATCAACAATAATAATATATAGAACATGATTAACCGTATATGTGTGTGTGTGTGTATGTTTGCAAATATGTCCTAGTGTATGAGTGTGTTAATAAGTGGAGTGTGTTTGCGTGTAAGAGTATTATCACAAATTATATCATTAAAATGATTACCACAGTCATTTAACATACATCAAAAGACTTTCCGTTTGATTGTAGTCCCTAGTTTTAAGCCATTTTATTATTGCAGTTCTACATTCATGAAAGTGGCAAGAATAAATATTGATTTTTTTATGCAATTCGTTGTATAAATGTGCAGACTGCATATTAAATTGTCTTTGAGCAAAAGCCGTTCTGCTTTTACTGACTTTAATCACATTTATTTGACGACGCCTTAGAGCAACGGCAGGGTCATACGTAAGTTTCTTGTGACGACGAAGAGTGGAAAGCAAAATATACAGCTGGCGGACTGACAGTACATCGACTAATTTATAGAGATCTATTGTAGGGAATCTAAGAGGTTTAAAATGCATGACCTTGAGAAGAGAATGTTGTCCCCGTTCTACGTCCATAATTTAGTTTTTGCTGCACCCCCCCAAATTGTAATGCAACAAGTTAATATTGATTGTACAAGCGATTTATAAACTTGATTCAAGAGAGTGGGTGTAACAATATGTCGCAAAGCTTTAAATACCCAGATAAGCTTCCTGGTTCTACTACTGATGTAATCAAGTTGAGTCTGCCATGATAAATGTTCATCTAGAATGAGTCCCAAATATTTTGTACATGCGACTTTAGTCAGAGGTGCACAGCTACAGTTGTTAATATTGGTTCGGTCACATTGATGTATTTTAAGCACCAGATCTGTATTCGGTTGTGTACTTTTATTTATTGTAAAGCAAATATAGTTTGTTTTACTGACGTTAAGGGTGAGCAGATTTTCTTGAAGCCATCCAGATACCAGTGAAAGTCCATATTGTACCCAGATGTGGGTTTAAATGTAGCCTATGTTCTTTCCCAAGGTCTATTTCATCAAAATCGGTTCTGTAGGCGTGAAAGCGTAACAAACAGATGGACAGTTACATTCGCATTTATGATATTAATAAGAAAGTGGGGATATATTAAGAAATTACAGTTTCACCCAGTAAAAAAAAAAAAAAAATAATAAAAAAAAAAATTCATCATAAATGACAATATCTGCTCATATTAAGAACTACGCCATCTCTCGGGAAAAAAACTAAGTATTTCGTAAAAAGAACCTACGTGTAATTTTAGGTTACTAAATAAAAATAACAGTTTAATTGAAAGTATGCAATTTCATTCTTCCACGCTCATAACACTTATTTTGAATACAAAACGAGCAGGTAAATACGTATACAAACTGACTCGTTTAAAAACATATCATTAGTACGGACGGCCGCAACTCAGGTTACCACACGCGTGCACTCTGTGCTGTTGTGATAAGAGCGGCTTTGCGATGGAAATGGAGTAATCTGATGCGCTGGCCTCTGTACATTCCACTATTGTGCGCGACGGTACTCGCCACATTATTAAAATTAGTTTTAAACTCTACCATATTGCAATAAAGTTTAAAATTGATCAAAAACCTACATCGAGATTTAGTACGTAGAAGTTTACGATTGATTTCTGAGAAATTGTGAAGAAGGATTCTTTTTTAAATATATCATAGGATTCACTATTTCAGTAACTATTTTTTGGTATATTAACTGAATTAAAATTCCAGCCCATTTCTTTGGAATGACCGTTGCAAAAAGCATCAAGTTAGCAGCCTCACCAATATGCTGTAATATCTCGAAATGTATTGAATCACTATTATTAAATGTATTAATCACAGTTTTTTGACATATAAGTCAATTTGATACGAGCTGTATTTCTTAGTGTGTCTGCTAAATATACGTCAAGCTAGCAGCCTCACTAAGAAGCTCGAATATCTTTTTAAATACAGTATCACTATTTATAAGCTTTTGTCACTATTCTTTGACATAGCCAAAACCATCAAAATCGTCTCTGAGGCTGCTAACTATATGCACTCATCCTTTTTGCTCCTGTTTTTGATTTATTTTGTACTGTGTTGCGATTGGTCCCTAAGATCTCTCTTCATAGCTATTATTTTTGGAACGCATCAACTCTGACCCTCCCCATCCTGCATTTTCTTTGTACTAGGTCACTAGGTGAAGTTAGTGGAAGTACGACCATGCAGAGATGTTACAAAATTCTATCCTATTACAACGTATTTAAGAAGCATAAAATTATTGTTTGTGTCGTCACTACTTACCTCAAATATTGTCTTATATTGTGAGTAAATGGTATCAATTTGTTTGCAATAACTTTCCTAGTATCACAAATAATTATTATAAATATGTGTAGGTATTGTATAAGGCGTAAATAATAGGTTAAAAATAAATATCTTTTATACGGTTTTGGTCGTTTTACTAATACCTGCGGTCTAGCTTCGAAAATCATGATGTTGCTGTATACAGCCGTGATAAGACCAATAATAACCCAAGTATTGTGTGGTATCCCAGGACCGAATTAAGTACTACGATCACCCGACTGCAACTATTTCAGAGGCTAGCCTGCACAGCTGTTACTAGTTGCATGAGAAACACACCAGCAGCAGCCCTAGAAGTAATCTTAGGCCTGCCGCCCCGAGACCTGTTCATACAACAGGAGGCTACGGCGATGAGTTAGGATAAACTAGGGTCACGGGACACCTGCAAGAGCACGCACACGTCTATTTTAGACAGGGCACTGCAAACCAGTTTCTTAAGAGATTATAGTAGAAAATCGATTTTTTAAAATCTGGTTACCAAATGTTAAGCCAAAATGCAAGAATCCTATTGTACTAAAAAAATTTGGGCAACAATCAAAAAAATTAAATATAGCAAATATCAAAATAAATTGGAAAACCATGTAAATCTAATGGCACTGACATTTCAAGACCAAGGATATTTCAAGAATAGGATCCTCTACCTGAACAAGAGAGAATCAAGTTGAAGGAAAGGGTGAAGTAATCAGTGGACTATTGAAATCCACATATTAAGGCCTATGGCCTTGGGACTAATCACTACATAAGAATTTAAAAAAAACCCTCAAGCTACCTAGTTGCATTGTAAGTTTGAAGTGATGTGCAATGATTGTTATTGTTAGAAAAGAGTTTTTGACCTCTGTCATAAGGGAACTTTTTCTACTTGTAACATTTATATTATCAGGACATTGTTATTTTGACATACCTTTAGAATTTCATAAAAATTTTATATAAAAAATCAGGACGGTTAGCATGCTGCTTGTCTCTTTTACTACAGGACGATGATGATAGATTCAAAAATTAGCCTACACCTTACACCGAACAAGTAGCATAACAACGTACAAGTAGCACCTAGTAGCAGCTTTTTTTTTAACCATAACCAATGATGTGAAAATCATCTCAGTCTATCACACAGGTTCATAACAGTGGCAACTGCAAGGTTACACATGCTCTTCAAATGTTCATATTGGGGAAACATTGTAACATTATCAGCCCTTATAAAGTTCAGGGAAACCCTTGATTGAGCAGCTCATGAAATAATCTTCAATTATTTTAACAGACAAAGCGAATCTCAACAGGTAAAAGCATGCACAAGTATTTCGTTAAAACAAGAATCTAAGTTAAGTACACTTTAATTAGATATGATAAAACTCCTACATTTTACGCAAGACATAAGATGACACATTTAGAATTGTTTTTTGAATACTAATTAATGAATCAAATAAATTTTTTTACGATACAAATATGTGTGACATTCTAAACAAAAGTGCAAGTAAGTGTTACTAACAAGGATGGTTTTCAGTGACGAAAGGTCTTAAAACTCACCTCTTCACTTTTAATCACCTCTTTGAATTCCCTTTTGATTCTTTTGGCTGCTATATTTGCCATTATTATAATTTATCAAGGTACTATATTATTTGAATGAGTACAGACGAAAATTTCCAGCTAAAGTCAGTGTTGCAACCAACCATTGCCATTTTTTTTTTTGTTAAATTAATCCCTTTCGGGAAAGGCAAATAAAACTATGTCCATACAGCCATGTCTTCAGTGAAAAATCTTCTTTCTTCAACTTAACCTAAGCCCTAAGCTCCTCATGTTCTGCGTAAAACTGGATAGCGTCTGTTTTACGAAAACTGGCGGCGAGAAGCACAACCGCGAGGATCTTTGTCGGTACCAAACGGAGCAGAAACACTGTTATCACTTGAATTTTTCATCACTACACGAATTTTAGTCAATTTACTGCATAATACACTATCACTATTACATATTAAATAAAATTTTCACGCCGAAAACGAAAATTCAATTGACAAAGCAACCGCTCACGCCGAGTTCCCGCCAAAGACCCAACCATTGCCATTGTCAATCTTGCTTGTTTTTCTTTTGGGATAGGAAGCAAAGGAAAATTAACATGAGCATAGAGTTAGTGTATGTACACATGTCGGAATTTTCGGGTTTTTGGATATTTAATGTATACATTCTGCGTAATTACAGTAAAAACTAAATGAATTCTTCTCCTTTAGTTTTGGAGATAAAGATTATTGTCGGTGTGTACGCTAGCTTGACGTCAAGCTGGCCTACACATGGCCGTACTCGAAAACGGCTAATGCTACAGCACAGAAAGTTATACCGATTCTGTGCATAAAATCTGCGACCACTGTGCAAAGTTTCATAAAGATTGCTCATGAACTAACGGAGATATAAAACAATTCTATCGAGCGCCTGCCGAGCTGGTGTCAAGCTAGCGTCCACATAATAGTACGCATAGTAGGCTGGCTGCCTTTTCTGGTTATACTATTTGCTATGTAGATAAATTCTGCGTCATATTCTGATTATGTCTGTGCCATTAATTTCTCAAAATTTGCAGTGGAACACTATGAAATAACTAGGCAAAATTCTAGGAACTAAATTGTCACATGGTACAGCCACGCTAATAAATTGAATTATGAATTTTGTTATTATGTTTGTCTTATGACCCATAATCTTGGACAATGGGCTATTTATTACTTCAATGGCTATGTATGACATTTTAAAAATATTTTTAATTTCGTTTGATTTATTATTTAACATAAAGGAATAAGGTGCCGTTTCTTAAAAAAAAATTAAAAATCCGGTTTTGAAATAAAAATAGTTTAAAAAAACTAAAAAAACACGCTTTTATTGCTAACCGAACTAAAAAGTAGTAAATAATTTTTAATTACAATCAGGATAATTCAATTCAGAGTAAAAAGCGTGGGGTGCATTTTACAATATTTTCATAACTCTCTCATCATAGATTGTTGTCAATAGAATAATTTTAACATTCAATACATCAAACACCCCACGCTTTTTACTCTGAATTGAATTATCCTGATTGTAATTAAAAATTATTTTCTACTTTTTAGTTCGGTTAGCAATAAAAGCGTGTTTTTTTAGTTTTTTTAAAACTATTATTTATTTTCCATTTTTTAGTTCGGTTAGCAATAAAAGCGTGTTTTTTTAGTTTTTCCAAAACTACGCGCCTGCGCAGTTCACACGCTCTGTCTTTGTTACTCTCATGCAAAGGATCCGCGAAGAGATTTATTAATCCTGACGATCCTAATCAGGATAATGGAAAATGTTTATCGGGTTATTGCATTGTCATCGGCCCTTAACACGTGTGCAAAGTTTCAAGTTGATCAGACGTCTAGAAACCAGTGAAAATTAGGCTCAAAAATTCCGTTACATACATACATACAAGCATACAACCCGAGCTAATAAAAGCGTGTTAATATAATAATTAAAAGACTCTCAGTGGGGTAAACTAATCCTAAGAACGGCATTATATGCAATCGTATTCCTTTGCCAAACTGTCATGTCAATTTAAAAAAAAACACAACCTGTTTCATATTGTATTGTCGTAGAGACATTACTATTATTAATTTGTGATATTGTATTGGTTATTTATTTCCGAGTTTGGTTGGTTGTTACTTCAGGCAAGTTGGTAGAATCAGCTCTAACGAACTGAGCGGTATCCATAGTGTCAGAATCCATTGTATTGCGAAAGTTCGAAAGTCCAGGAAGCAAAGCCAAGTCGTCAGTAAATATCAATCCAAAAAATCAGTACCACGAAACAGAAGGTAACAATAGAGTCCAGGTAGCAAAACCAAGTCGTTAGGAAATATCCAAATATTCAACAAAACCACGAAACAAATACAAACTCAACAACCAACAACTCAAAAACCGTTGTTTTGATTATTTGGATATTTACTGACGACTTTGCTTTTTGCTACCTGGACTTTATTGTTGCCTTCTGTTTCGTGGTTTTGATTTTTTGGATTGATATTTACTGACAACTTGGCCTTACTTCCTGGACTTTCGAACTTTTGCAATACATTGGATTCTGACAATATGGATACCGCTCAGTTCGTTAGAGCTGATTCAACCGACTTGCCTGAAGTAACAACCAACCGAATTCGGAAATAAACAACCAATACAATATCACAAATTAATAATAGTAATGTGTCTACGACAATACACTCAGAAACAGGTTGTTTTTTTCTTAATTGACGTGACAGTTTGGCAAAGGAATACGATTGCATATAATGCCGCACTTAGGATTAGTTTACCGTGCTGAGAATCTTTTATTTATTTTATTTTGATTTCAAAAGAAAGATTTGTTTAATTATTTTTTTTTAAGAAAAGGGACCTTATTCCTTTAAGTATGTTAAATATTAAATCAAACGAAATTAAAAATATTTTTAAAATGTCATACATAGCCCATTTCTTTCACTGAAGGTGAGTAAATAAAAAGCAAAACATTCAGTATTTTAGGAGATATCGAGGTTTCATTTTTGTATGGAATATTCGTTAGGGTGACAATGATATAAGGAATCTTTTTCAGGGCAGGAAAATCTTATTATGGTGGTGATTTATGACCATGTTAATACATGTTGTATGGTTCTCGTATAAATAAAAAAAATAAAAATAAAAAATCTACTTTATTTATCCAGCATAGTACCGTGGGTAGTTTAAACTTTTATCAACCATTCTTTTGCACGAAGATGGCAGCAAAATTTGGTGTAAATGGATCAACTTTACCATTTCGCTAGTTTGTTAAGAATGGGTACTTCTCAAAAATTTAATTAAATAAAAAGACAACTTCATAAAAAGTTTTTTTTTTTAAAAAGGAGCTATATTTACACAAAATCTGTGACAATAAAACAATATAATTTAACTTCAATTTAAAAGTAATTAACGTCTGATTAACAATAGTAAGTTCAATTAAAGAATACAACACCATTTTATTATTTAGAGATTCCCAAAACCAACAAATGTAATACCTACCATTCCAGTGTGTGACAGCTGCACATTGATTTTTAAAACGACATTGACCCACGTTGGTTTTTTAAAATTCACTCTTAGCCAGCTAATAAATCAAAATTGATCTATGTGCGCTGGTGTCAGTTAACACTTAATTTTCACCGTCATTCAACGGTGTTATTTTATTGTAAGTATGGCAATAACTGGGGGAAGATATCCAATCTCCGGCCAGTGAAGGCCATCACATCATCATCATTCATCATTCAATCATTTATTGCTATTCATATATACAGAGTATAAAAGGTCTTTATCTACAATACGTTCTTCTATATACATATGAACCCTGTCAAGCATTGCAAAAGTGGAACGGCAGGCAAACTGGCATTTTTGTTAACTTATTTGTAAAATTTATTAATTTATCGAAATAATGTATTTGAATAATATGATTAATAATTTATAATGTATTTGAATAATATATTGAATAATAAAATAAATATGAGGTTAAATAATATGCGATGTCAATATTAGTATTATTAGCTTAAGTTATCATTATTAGTTATTCTATTCTCTCCAAAGAGCATTGAACCTCTGTGGCATGCCTAAAGTTGCAAGTACATACAAGTACATAAAAATAGCGTTTTTGATGTACACATAAGAAACATCAATAGACAGAGAAAATAATTACAAAAAACAAATACTCTTGACAAAATGTCGTAAGTGATATGATATACTTTCTGAGTAATTTCAGTTTGGTAATGTAGTAATTATGATTAAAAGAAAATCATCGTTTAAACTGATTTAAAAGTCCGTTGTCATCATTTTAAAGCATCCTGCGTCACGACTAGCATTAAATTGGATTCTCGTAATACTAAAACAATAGGATAAAATGCAAAAAAATATGCTACTCTTTCCAACTGGACACTGGTGTATGATTTAAGTACAAAGGAGAGTCATAAGTAACAAACTCGATTTTTGAAACTAGTATTTATCCCAACATTTTTTATTCATTGTTACCCTAATTCACGATTATAATACAAAAATGAAACCTCGATATCTCCTAAAATACTGAATGTTTTGCATTTTTTTTACTCACCTTCTCAGTGACGGAAATTCTCTTCAGTAACACCTTCCCAACTTATGTGACGCAGTATTGGCTGAAAGCAGAAGGTTTTGAACGTAATCCACACGTCCAAATGCTTCAGAATTTGTTTCACGTTTTTCTTTCTGATGAGAGTTTCATAAGAAGATTTTTCCTGCTATATGCTGTCACATATCATATGTGATAGAGCCAGCGTCGTTAATTTTTATTTCGGGCTGCTGGTTTACCAGATTTGAAGTGGGCCCTACGTAATCCTGTGGCCCAAAACTAAATGTAAATATCTTCCAAAGTAATAGGTTTTTTGGGTTGATTTATAGCCAGAACTGATTTTTTTATGCGTCACTGTAGATATTAAAATTGTGGCTCGGTCAACCGGTTCATCTTATTTTCATTACTGAGAATCGCAGGCATTGGATGTGTGGACCGTACTTTTTTGCCAATAATTCTAGAATTTTGCGTCACATTCGATTTCAATATGCAAATATGAAGTCTTTTATCCATCACTGAGCGAATCTCTCGAAGTTTTCATCCTAGGATTAAGGGCCACACATCCAAATGTACATGTAATAATAATAATATCGACTACCACGAACCAAACCATAGACTGAGTGAATCGAAGTTTTTTAATGGCTGGCAACTCTATTCAACAGAGCACAAGCTATTAGCTATGTTTGATACGATACTATCGGAAGACTGCACAGTATCAAAATTAGAAAATATTTCTTTGTAATTGTATTGACTGAACATTAGTGTAAAATGTGGTTTTTGATCCGACAGTCGGTGTGAGGTAGTAAATAGTGCTTGAATTTCTAAGTTATGTTGAGTGATGTGCTCGGTGGAAGGACAGAGTTATGGTAATTTGCTCCCGATGTCACCGGGTTCCACCTCTGTTCCTGGCATATGAAGGTGCGTACCGTGCAGGCTTGCTGTCGGCCCGCGCGCTGCGAGCTGCTGCGGCTGCTGTTTGCTGAGTGCACTGCGGCTGCGACCGCTCCTTTGTCTCGCAGAACACTTGGATACATAATAGTGAAGGGGTCCTTGTTCTCGAGTGCCTTTCCTTTTAGTTTTAACTTACTCACTAATTTAAACAACTACCTATCTACATGCAGCGCAACTAGGTATCACTTGTTTACTTTATTAGGTTTACAGTCTTTTGTTTTGGTAGTAACAACAGTTAGTTTTGTAATGGTTATTAGCTTTCTAAAGTAGCATCCAAACAAACAAACAAAATTAAGACATTTCTTTCGCTGAATTTGATGATTTTCTCAGTGATTGATTAAAGGTGTATTCTATTCTCAGTATATACTGTAACATCATTCTTCTCTGTATTGAGAAAATACAATGATGTGAAAAGAAAAAAAAAATGAAATAAAACTCCAAAAGATAAGTAGATTTATACAATAAATGAAGTGAAGTTACTTTATTGTATGAGTGAAATATATAGGAGCCGCATCTGATTTACCATTGACATGCAATAAAGCATGCAAAGAATATGTTGATGGTAAATATTATTTAAATCAGGGTTTGAAATTATTAAGATAATTACGCTTCTTGATAATTATCGGATAGTTATCGGATAATTATCACCAGTGTAAAAACATCATTTGCTATATTGGTTTATAACAAGTTGTAACAAACCATTATTAAAAACAAATATTTTTTTATTTAATATCGAACACAAATCAAGTAATCAACATGAATCAAAGGTATATTAAGTTAAAATTAGTTTTCGTCAGATTAGACATCCTTCTAATATCTTAATTTTATACTAATATTTATTACTAGCATCCGAACAAAGTCCCGGGTAGGGTAGAAAAGCTAGTCGTAAATAAATTAACTTAGATTGACCAAAGAAGTGAAAGGAATATCTTCATGCGATGATGATTCTATTTCCATTGGCTTTGTTGCTTTTTATTATCAATCGATAATTATCCATCTGTTATTATCACGATAATTATCATGATAATTATCCTTTCGAACCCTGATTTAAATAAATATTTGTTAAATACTTTTGCTTAGAGTACACATAAATCAAAATAACTAAAAGTCAATTAAATTGATGTTAGATAATCAGATTATAGTGGAAGGCACATACAGTCATCCCCTTTGGGGTACTACTATCCCTATACTAATATTATAAATGCGAAAGTAACTCTCTGTCTGTCTGTTATGCTTTCATGCCTAAACTACTGAACCGATTTTGATGAAATTTGGTAAAGAGATAGATTAGTAGACCTTGAAAAAGCACATAGACTACATTTTATCCCACAGTTCGGCATGATATAACCTGTAGTCCACGCGGGCGGAGCCGCTGGCGTAAGCTAGTGATGTAATATACATAGTAAATATTACATCTATAATTTTTATTATGTCACATTCTATTTTGTGTTTAAAAAACCTAATTTCATAAAATCCACAACTAATTGTTTTGCATTTTCTGCACTCTGATTGTACTTTTCGAAAGTTCTATTAAATCTACATACACTCAAAAGCTCATCAAGCTTCATAGTTTTGATCGTGGGGTCGGGACCCGTTCGACAGAAGGTTCGGCCGGTGGTGTCTTTCGACAGGTACGCGATTTCATATCCAGTTCGACGGGTGTAATTGTTTTAGTTCTTAGTACAGTCGCATGCAAAAGTGTAACAGTGTATCAAATAAAAACTCAGTAAACAAATTTTATACAAGTTTTTTATTTAAAAAAACTATAAACTAAAGGTATATTTATAAAAAATATCAACGGAGCCGCTAGAAGACGCTTCGTCCATTATTTAGCTGTAATAAAATAAAACAAAAATATTAAGGATTTCATTATCCACTGACCATTGCTCTCGAGTACACTCAAGAGCACGTCAAGCTTGACACTTCGGACTTCGGACCGGCCCTGCATCGTATGGCGCGCAGTATGAATCAGAGCTCAGCTTAAACCGGTAGTGTAAAGCGTGATCTGCTCTTGACTGTACTCTCGACTAAAATACAATTATAGATTAAAAATATAAAAAAAGACTTAAAGAGCATCGAACCTCTGTGGCTTGCCTAAAGTTGCAAGTACATACAAGTACATCAAAAGTCGCGTTTTTAATGTACACGTATGAAACATATGCCAATCGACAGAGAAAATAATTACAAACAACAAATACTGATTGACAAAATGTCGTAAGTGATATACTTTCTGAGTAATTTCAGTTTGAAAATGTAAAATATAATTAAAAGAAAATCATCATTTAAACTGATTTAAAAGTCCATGGTCATCATTTTAAAGCATCCCGCGCCACGACTAGCATTAAATTGGATTCCTGTTATACTAAAATAATAGGAAATGCAAAAAAATATGTAAAATATGTTTTTGGTGAAATCCACATCAATCAAAATCCAAAATCTACTCATTGATTACAAGCCTGGGTCATCCATCAAGAAAAATACCACGTTAATGCGGCGCGATTAACGACCACAGGGTTGTTCTTTACCAGTCATTTTGTCACTCACTGTCACCGTGATCTTTATCAATAAAAAAAGCAACTCATACTCATTGGTGTGCTCTTGACTACAATCTTGCCCTAGACCTTCTACGGTTGGACGAGCTTACAGTCCAGTGTTAAAAATAAGGTTGAAAGTCACTACGTTAACATAAATACAGAGACATTGCTCGACTGGAACCGCCCCTCGTAGACCGCTTCCCGCGCCGCTGGTACGCCGCTTCTCGCGCCGCTGGTACGCCGCTTCTCGCGCCGCTCGTACGCCATTTCCCACGCCGCCGCGCGTGGCCATCGAGAAGGTTCCGGGATCCGAACAAACATCACTTTGTGATTTTGAGACTTTCCTCAGTTTGGTTTGGACACTGACTTTTGATTTTGACTTCGTATCAACAACAGCATAAGAACTAAGAAGTGGCTAGTACTTTAACATAATGAGTGGAAAAATAAGTACTGGTAAGTCCTCTTGTCCCCCCTGATCGACTAAATGATATCAAGACTAAATAATCCTTGTGGCCCCGCTGGTGGAGGTAACGGGTGGGGATACCAGGCCGCAAGGGAATCACCTGATTGTCCGAAAGAAAGATGATTCCATGCTACGAAGGCGCCGGCTTTAAGTGCCTAAGTATCTGCGATAGTAGTCGGTACATGAGCCACTGCGAACACTGCGAAGGTTTTTAGCGGGTCAATAACTCGACACCATGGTTTATGAGGTTTACCGCGGAATATATGGTTGGCATACTCTTGGACATAAGGGTGATGGTTTAGATATCCCTCACAAAGCTCATAACATCATATCTGTGATCGCGGACGGCGTACGACAGGGCGAGCAGTACTAATTCCGCAGAAGAAACACTGCGACAAAACAGCTAATGTTGACAGTCAAGAAATAACAAAAATATCAACAACAAAAACTTCACAAAAGATAACAACTTAAACTTCTTCTACATCAACGAGAACGCTTGTGCACGATGCAAGTCACGGTTACAAACTGACTGACTTGACCTGCCCGTCTAACATAAGCGCGGTGACAAAGATTGTCTACGCATGCTGTCTTATTAATTCTTTATTAAATGGAACGTGACAGCATGCGTACAGAAGCTTAAAAAACGTGACAACATCCAAAGCTTCTCTCATGCTACCCTCCTGGCGCGGTAAACAGCCCTGTGGTTCATAGACAGTGGTGAAGAGGGGGACGGGAAGAGATGCGGCTCGTAACACTTATCACGAGCCGCATCTCTTCGCACCGCATTAATTCTATGGTATTTTTTAAGTACTGATGGATGACTCAGACTTGTAAGGATTTTGTTTCATATTGATTTCACTTAAAACATATTTTACATATTTTTTTGCATTTTATCCTATTATACGAGAATCCTTTTTTGCATTTAGTATTACGAGAATCCAATTTAATGCTATTTGTGGCGCGGGATGCTTTAAAATGATGGTAATGGACTTTTAAATTAGTTTAAACAATGATTTTCTTTTAATTATATTTTACATTTTCAAACTGAAATTACTCAGAAAGTATATCACTTACGACATTTTGTCAATCAGTATTTGTTGTTTGTAATTATTTTTTCTGTCGATTGGCATATCTTTCATTTGTGTACATCAAAAACGCGACTTTTTATGTACTTGTATGTACTTGCAACTTTAGGCAAGCCAGGCTTCATACAAAAATGTTCGAACCCCTTTAGATACTTATTTAGAAAAAAATTTTGTAATTAATTTTGAATTCCTTAATATAACATCTATATTATCTGAAGTTGTTTACTTACATATTTACGGCTCTATCTCCTGTAGTGCACAAAATTATTAATACACACTTGTTTGCTGCACTTAATTTAAAGTTAAACTAAATATCTTTATGTCCATCTGTAACCCTTTCCAACAGATACGCAATAATAAAAAAAATATGCAAGCAAAATCTCATTGCCAACAACCAATCACAACACTTTCATTTGTAACTTATTACTTAACTTATTACACCTATTGTCTTTTCTTATCTCTGCTCGTCCCTCAAACTTGATTTTACTACCTGGCCATTTTAAGGTCACCCGAGAACGCTATTTTAACAAACAAGGGTAAATTTTATTTAATATAAAGCTTATAACGCATAGAACTGTTTAATATAAATATCAAATGTTGATCATATGTAAATCTTTTTTAACTTTCGAGCTTAACTGTACCGACAGGACTTAAATTTTGCATATAAAAAAAACACCGGCCGAAACGCCCCTTCAAATAAATTAAAATAATACCAGTGCCCGTTCGCCACTTGAAAAAAATGCACACCTGTCGAAACGACACCAAAATATAGGTCGAACCATATCATTTTTTGTGACCGGCCGAACTTTACCTGTCGAACGGGTCCCGACCCGATCGTGTACCTTGATTGTGTACCGTTCTTGTTGCATACGCGTATAGACCACGCTACTTCGCGAGAGTGAGACTTCCGACTGGTAATTCAAATCACACACTGTCAAACAATTTATTCTATCTTAAATTATACACAGAATCGATTTGCTAAATGAATACCCGCCGCCGCAAGAAGTCTTCTTTTAAAAATTAATGAAATCAATATCATCTGTGTCAAATGTTTTTTCTGATGCATCTTTATGGGTTTTTTAATAATAGAACCACTCGCTTCAGCCTTCAGCTACTAGATCTAGCAGCGGATTGCTGCATCTCCAACACCTGCATCACCAGCCCTGGTACTTATACTAGTACTTAAACCTACATCATCATCATACTAGCCAAGAAAAGTCGGCTGCTTAATTGTCGCCTAAAAGTCTCCAAAATAATGGGTCCTGCTGTGTAACCCACATCCAGAGGCTACCGCAATCTTTGGTTTGAGCGACCTCGGATTTCTTGCCTATTCTTCTCCTGAGGAAGACTGCACCTTTGCGAATAGGCGCCAAGTCAAAAATGCTAATGTGATTCACTATTTTGCTCAATGATTTACATTGATTTTGCTAATGTATTTTTATGACGTTTTCAAGAAACACTTTGTATGTTCTATGAAAAAAAGTATTTTTGATTTGATTTGATATCTAGGTTCCGCTGCGACGCCGCTACTCGAGGACTGTGTCGGTCCATCAAACAATGCCGCCTGGCCTGTTCCTTGAGAATGTGTCTCTTCTGCCTTCTATCTATCTATCTATAGAGGGGACGCCCGTCAGGGACAGGCGGGTAATCAGTCCACTTATTTGGGAACATTTCACCCAATTCCCACACAACAGCGCATGAGTTTTACCTCTGCACTGACAGTTAAACCACTAAACTCCTCTGCCTTAGCTATTTTAGCAAAATGTGCAGAAACTGGGGAAAGCCTATGGATGTCTTGCGGCTGTCAAGTAACGCTCGACATGATCAAGTTTTGAGCAAGCAAGCTTTTGTTGCGATGTCCTGTCGACTCCATAGAAGATGATGATTTATTAATAACATAAAACATGCGGCAACTTTGTTTGATATGATTGGTTATTGGCTGAATTTAATTGAATGTTAGCGAGGTACGGCCCTTGTCTTTTTAAAAATTCGCCTCTGTGATAAGAATGAGAGGACGAGAGCATTCAAACTTGACTGCTAGTTGATAATCAATATATTTACAAAAACTTATGCTATTTATACAATATTTTCTTATAGTTAAATGTGATGGTGGGAGAGTAAACTGCGACGTTTTCCTTTTCTCCGCGCGTCAGTGTTGATGAGATCGCAGCGTTGCAAATCAAAGTCCTCATTTTGGAACTGCAGCGTGCGCATGTTCAAAGGTTACTTTGGACAAGATAATGATGCAGTGGGGGTGATGAGTGCAGTGGGACAATGCAGTCGGCACAGTGCGGGGGTGGGGGCGCTGGCGTCCGAGACCTTGGCCCGCGGCTGACTAGCTCCCGCCGCCTCCGGCACTGGAGTGCTATTGTCATGTCAATACGCCGCGCCGCGCGAAACAAAACCCACTGGAAACGCGTGTCCCTCTTATGCTCTTCTATGTGTACTTAAAAATACGTCTCTTTTTATAAATAAACGTATTTAATGTACTATATAAACATATAACAGTGAATAAGAAATATGGATTCATAACGTTAAAACATTTATTCACGCACCTGCATAAATATACGTAAACTTAGGTCCGTCTACAAAAGCCGGAACTTACGTCATTGAAATCGCTGATAATATAATATAGTCATTAATAATGTCAAATAACTTGGAGCACGTAGTTAGAAGTTTCATATGATTATGAATATTGAACTTACGTCATTGAAATCGCTGATAATATAATATAGTCATTAATAATGTCAAATAACTTGGAGCACGTAGTTAGAAGTTTCATATGATTATGAATATTGAAGTTACGTCATTGAAATTGCTAAAAATATAATATAGTCATTAATAATGTCAAATAACTTGGAGCACGTAGTTAGAAGTTTCATATGATTATGAATATTGAAGTTAGCTACTCAAAAGCAAAGGAGGTATAATGCACTTTCTGAATTTAAGTCTGCTCTGCACTGATACACTTAACATGTTATGTAAAATTGTCCAAAAGTTGAGCCAATCACAGTTCAGTGTTGGCTAAACTCCTGGTTTAACTCTTGCTAGCTTTCCGCCCGCGGCTCCGCCCCCGCATGGACTACAAGCTTATATCGTTTCCAAATGTGGCATAAAATGTCCTTTCCCAGGCTCTAATCTATCTCTGTACCAAATTTCATTAAAATCGGTTCAGTAGTTTAGGCGTGAAAGACGGACGGACAGACAGACAGAGTTACTTTCGCATTTATAATATGTATTAGTAAGGAAGTAAGGAAAATTGAGTTTCATAGTATAAATCGATAAATAACTTCTAAATTCACTACCTGTACCAAGCATTTCACTAAACTTTTGTATTTTTGAATAGGTATTGGGGTCTGAGGCTGGCTACCGGAAGATGAGAGCAATCGGCGTGCGGGGGCGGGGCGAGGGGTGCAGGCGTGTGGTGTCGTGAAGTACAGAGAGCATTTGTTGCAGGCGCGGGTGCGGGGGCGGCGCGGGCGCGGGCGGGGGCGCGGGGGGCGCGGGCCCTGCTGAGGTGAGCTCGCGATGCTGGCGCTGCTGCTGCTGCTGGTGCTGCTCGGCCCCGCCGGCCGGAGCGCGCTCGACCTCTGTGAGTACCACACATACACACCCTGCTCTGGTCCACTTGCCCTTCTAGACATGTAACATAATATTTATGTAGCCAGAGTTAATATTTTTTTTGTTAATCAATTAATCAAAACCCACTAAACTGAACAACTTTCACCGTGAGTCAACAAAATATTTTTACTTTTACTTCTCTTTTATTTTTGCTTTCTTCTAGTTGTATGCATAAAAAAAGTTTTCTATTATAAGTAATCGTGGTTAGCTTTCATGTACGGACGGCTGCAACTCAGGTTACCACACACTTGCACTCTGTGTTTTCGTGATAAGAGCGGTTTTGCAATGAAAATAGAGTAACCTGATGCGCTGGCCTCTGTACAATAAATTCAAGTGTATTTCATTTAACTTATCATTATCAGGAAGTATGAATACAATATTAACTTTTTCTGGCGTCTGATTTAATGTATTTTATTCATTAAGCACGCTTATAGAGCATAAGGGAGTAGGCAAAGCAGCATGTGGTTCCAGACCACTTGATAAAGTTAACAAAAGTATTGCCGAAATATGAGTAGATGTAGGGATGATGGCCACAATCGACAAAGCCCTCTACTGCTTGTTACAGTATGCCTGGGGAGAGTTACTGGCTGGTACATTCTATGTTTTCCTTTTACTTCCAGTCATGATATTTATATTAAACAAAAATAGTTTCTGACAATATGTGGTAGGTATTTTAGAGAACGAAAAAATATTGTACATATATCTTTGCAATCAAATCCCCAAGTTTCTCAAGCGGATCATTCATTATGCACTCTTTACGGTACAGAACTATCACGTACATAGACATGGAAACACGTACATAGAAGTGTATTGTTTTTACGTTCGTGGTGACATACGGTCAACCCCAAGCCCGAAAAGGAGTTGAGACGTTAGGCGCAACCTTAAAGTACCATACGCGGTCAGCGACTACTGTTTTACAATCAAATTTAGTTTAGTTAGCTGGCGCAGAAACGCTGTCAGCCTCCTAGGCACCTTGCCTCGATGCGACGCACTTGAGAGCTATTTTACATTTAAGTATAACTTTCTTTTTAACGGACTTTGAAAATAACTATGAAACCATCTCTACCAAAAAAGAGGGTCTTAATTCCAATGTTTGTAACCTCCGGCCGTTTTCGCAACTGGGATTCGGAACCAGTTGTGAACCAAGAATTGTTAGTCGTTGTTCGCAACCAGTTGCCAATGTCTGCTTATTTATTAATCAGTTTGTACGTATGACCGGCAATATTTTCTGACTGGGTAGTCCGCTTTGCCTGATTTCGAACACAGCCAAGTTGAAAAGCTCAAGTGAACGAGTAATGATCGATCCCCTTGTTACGCGTACATTACCAGCAATCAGCAATGTACAAGGATTTTTTTTCGAGAAAAGGGAGGTAGTGGCAAGGGCTTTGCTTGGCTTGTCTGAGTGCAAAATTTTTTGAAATAAACTTTTTATAAAGTTTTTGCTTGATTACTGTCCTATATTTATTCAAAGTGAGTTTTGAGTAAGTACTCATAAAAAAGAGTTCGTGCCTTTGTAGAGACGATTATCTGTAATCCGTATATTCAGTTTAGGTTTGGTTCTAGTGTTTAAGTTATGAGGATAGGCGTATACAAATGTTCTGTTTTCTTCTCATATAATTTTTTTTAAATATTTTGAGATGCAAACGTCAGAACATGTCTTTCATTGAATTTATTTTAAAGATAAATTCTGGGTCACATTGGATAAATGCCGGGTAGAAAAAAACTGCAGAAAAGAGGTTTTTGCATTATGACGATATACTTGTCCGCCTGGAAATTCATTCATTAAGCGGGCCTAATCACGTGTAGTTAAAATTAGCATTCGGTATTTCAGTGCTTTGACGAATATTAGAGTAAGTTGAGGCGATACGGAGGCGGCGCGGAGGCTCCCGGCGTCGCTCCTGACACTCGGCCCGCTCTCCTCCGAGCTCCGAGGGAGGGTCGTGCGGAAAACATTCATAAATTAACTCGCCGAAATGGAACCTCCTCTCTGGGCCGGAGCAACTTGCCACATCGCGTTTTTAATAATAAATCATTATTCTGATATCGATTTCGTCCGAAAAGCTAAAGTGAGTGTAACTTGTGGTACTACGGCGCGGGGAGGTTCTAAAGTGTGTTGATGCCGTGCAGCGGGGTAGGCACGGGTACTGCGTATCGATCAGCCATCGGCGGACATGTAATTATGACCGTCGGTCATTACGGCGACGGCTTCTTATCGCTGTCACCCGGCCGTCGGCCACCGCGCCGGCCGGCGCACACATTCCTCATGGAAACCACTAAACCTGTAAAATAAAACTGGTATGGTGCACCGCCCGCCGCCGACCACCAACCACCGGCCGCCCCTCGCCCACCTCCCCTGTTACACCGAAAGTAATTAAAATAATAGTTCAAACGACAGCACGCAAACCGGTCTTTGTCGTGAAAAAAAAACTTGTTACATTGTTAGTTGGCGTGTGTAACGAAACGGATGATAGAGTGGGTCGCGTATCGGGCAGGTATTGTACAGCGAGGGCGGGCGGCGCGGTCGGCGAGCACTCGTGAAGCGTGCCTGTCGACAAGAGATATTGTAAGCGGCATAAGCTGACTTTGGATCGTTTTATGTCAAAAAGTATGCCTTTCCTGGATGGTTATGAATGAGAAGCGAGTCGCCACTGCGCTGTTTATTATTCATTAGACGACTACATGTCACGCAAGAGCATAAACACGCACAAATTCAGCGGTTCTGAACCCGCCCGTGCCCGCGCTGCCGTCCTTACTTGACAACCGCTAGCTTTGGCACTCCTTTCTTTGGTTCCGCTTTAAAAAAGAGCGCATCTTCTTTAAAAAGTAGTATATAATGTACCAGGAGAACTTGGTGTTCGCTGCACTATGTCAACACGCCTCTAACAATAGTAAACTAACACATTTTCACGTTTATAATATCAAGTAAGTACTTATAAGGACGTACAGTACTACATATTCCTGTTGAAATAACAACTGAACGGATTGTGATTTTTGGAAATGTGGTCGATTCCGTAGAGATTTTATTGAATACGTATAAAAGCAAATCACACGAAGCGCTGGTTTTGCGACGTATTTTATAGTAAGGGGGTAGATTGGAATTGGACCGACCGACCATTCAAGTAAAATTTTAAGTAAGCTGGTACTCTTAAGGCGACTACAGCACACATAGGAATAGTGCTATCTCCGTCTCTTAACAGGCCTGGGCCGGCAGTGCGAACAGTGTCGATACACGAAGTTTACGGACTATGAAAGCGTGCGTGCGTAAAAACATGTTCGAAAGTGAGAAAAATGAGATTTATGGAAAGGTAACAGCTTAAATCGAAAAATGCGTAACCGCTTATCGAGAGTGTTCAATCATTAACATTTTGATAGCAAATTCAAGTTCCTGTGTGCATTTTATTCTCGTTTTTACAGCTTAAAAGATACACAATATTGGTATTTAGAGGTAACTTTGTGAGCTTTTTCTATCGAACCAAAAGTGCTAAATAATGTTTTCAGCAAACTACTTATCTAGTTTATGTCCTGAATATTACCGTAGTATTTTTTTCTTCGATTTAAACTACAGCACACATAGGAATAGTGCTATCTCCGTCTCTTAACAGGCCTGGGCCGGCAGTGCGAACAGTGTCGATACACGAAGTTTACGGACTATGAAAGCGTGCGTGCGTAAAAACATGTTCGAAAGTGAGAAAAATGAGATTTATGGAAAGGTAACAGCTTAAATCGAAAAATGCGTAACCGCTTATCGAGAGTGTTCAATCATTAACATTTTGATAGCAAATTCAAGTTCCTGTGTGCATTTTATTCTCGTTTTTACAGCTTAAAAGATACACAATATTGGTATTTAGAGGTAACTTTGTGAGCTTTTTCTATCGAACCAAAAGTGCTAAATAATGTTTTCAGCAAACTACTTATCTAGTTTATGTCCTGAATATTACCGTAGTATTTTTTCTTCGATTTAATGCAGTGCGTCATGCTTATCTACGCATCATAAAATCGTAATTTAGGTGCTGTAGTCGCCTTAAGTGGTTTTGGTTTAACTGCTAGTAACAACAAATTTGTCAAGATCTAGGTCAAGAGTTACCCAATCTGATACTAAAAAAATGAAGAGTGAGAAATCTCATTTTATAGTCGCAAAGTACAAATTGACTTTTCTATCTTTGATTGGTTGGAATTGGGTGTCTCGAAACAAAACAAAAACCCCTTAAAAAACGCTTACCCCTCACTTTGTGGTCAGTTTGCATCTTTCAAGTCAATTTCCTCTTACTTGTATTTTAGCAGGACAGAATATCAGCTGCTGATGATTCTGCCACAGCAACACTTCATAAGTTTTTTGGGTTTGTAATTTAGTTGTGGCAAATAAATTACTTTTTTTTACTGGTTAAAATCCTCCCCGTAGAATTTAGGGTAGGCGTGGCAAACTCGGTGCGCCAATTTCTTATATTTTGATCATATCCGTGGGCAGCAAAAGCATAATTTATAAGCCGATATTTATAAATACGCGAAGTGTACTTTATTCTGTTACGTTTTCACGGCTTTTCATGCCAGTGTCATGCCGCGGCGTGTAAGGCCTCGTGCCGCCTACACCGGAGTAGTGTATAATATGGTATAACGTTGGATTGGGACATTGCCACGCTTTGGTAAACGGGCTAGCGATCGCAGTGCTTCGGTAATTACTTAGAACGTCGAATCGAAAGTCATGTGCATGTATTGCTTTTAAAGGGCTTGTAAAGACGTTTCTGGTGACATGACAGTGTGCAATGGATTGTGTCGGGCGGAACAATAGAGTGGGCGCGGGGCACGATCTGCGCGTCCGATGGTATCGCGTCTCTCGAACGCGCACCGTGCGCCCGCGCCGCCGCCGCCGCGCCGTACCGCCTACTGAATAACAATTATCAAACAATGCACTACTGTTTCCCGCGCCAGCTACGATGCTTTATGCGAATTTAATGAAGCCTTTCATTCTTGCGACCGACCTCGTCTTATCATATCTGTTTTATTGGGATAAGCCCATTAAGAATATAAAACCAAAAATCAAACCTGCAAACCTATAGGTACTCATCGAGCACGTAACGATAAGAGTTGCATAGAAAGGAAATTAGTTGGAAATAAATTCTTACCGATAGCTGAGGTAAGAAATAGAAACTAAATTCTCTTTTCTATAGGGGGACGACACGTGTCCTATATTGATTGCGAGAGAGAAAAAGAACTAGACTGCCTTATAAAATATGTGATATATACATAATACATAGTATAATGTACTGTAAAATCACTGAGTTGCTGTGAGAAACTTATTACCCTAGCTAGATTGCACCTCCACTGATTACGTGCTTGCCTTATACTATAGAACAGGGGTGGCCAACTTGATTAGACCCAAGATCTCCTGTTTAATAACGAAACCCTGTGCGATCTACCATTACATACTTCTTGAAATCTTAAATGAAACATCATAGTTCAGTACACAATCATGTAGTATTTTTTTTCAAATTATATTAAGAGAAAAAACTTAAATCTGAAATGTTTTTTTTATTTTTTGCCTTGTCACGATCGACTAGACTAACAGTCTAACATAGACTACTATCCATTAGTGCATTAGTCTAGATTAGAACTTATGGATCTTGTTCTTTTAAGGAAAGCAGAGCCAAAACTACAAGGATTGTAGGTGAAAAGTACATACATTATTAAACTGATTCGGATTCGACGTTTTTCTATCCTTCCCATTCCCATTTGAGTACGTGAAAGAAGTTTTGCTATCATGAAATAGTGTTCCGAGATGCAGGCGAGATGATAGGCGGCGCGGGGCGCGCGGGGAGCTGGAAAACTCATAAAAATCTTATTTGCATGATGATTACGGTCCTTAACACGCTGTAGCTGTACTGTTATGCTAGTGCAGTAACGTTTACTCCGTTAATTGTGAGACATTCACACCCGGCCGCTGCTCCCGATTCCTCGGCTGCGTGCATCGGCATTTCGAAATCAATGATAATGATAACATTCAATTGGGGACTCACATTTAGTTCTTGTATGTAACTCTTCATTATTGTTATTGTGTCTTAGTACAGCACTTTGAATGACTTGTGAACCCAAATACAAAATATGCAGTGTACCTATCGTCTTGACCGATTGGCATGTTGTTTCTTGCAAAAAAATCACGAGGCAGTGGAGACGTGTTGCATAAGCTATTGTTTTGCCATAAATAAAGAGGACATGTCATGCATATATTAATAATGCTAACAAATGTGACACACATTACTATTATTAATTTGTGATGTGACAGTCACACAGCCGGCGCCGCGCGGGGAAATATCCCCGTAACAGCCACCCTCGCACCCCGCGCCCCGCCCCCTCCCCGTAAGCTCACGCAGGTGCTAGAACCGACTGCGACTGTTGACACAAAAATGATAACAAATGTATAGAGCCCATTAAATGATACACAGTGTCTAAGACAGAGGAATCGCATGCATAATGAACTTATAAAGGTATTACTAATAAAGGCTTTTCAAATTGTAACAAATGACACACAGAACTCAAAAGATATAAACAGAACATTCACTGTTCGCATGGACCTAATATTACCATTCTAGCTTGTTCGTAGCCATGAACCGAATATTGCTATTTCGTAGAGAGTAAGATACAGACCTCTTTGTTCTGAAAAAAAAAATGCCTGAATTAAAAAGTTACGTTTAACTTAAATCAGCGATATTTTTGTATTTTCTTGAGCAACTGCTTCTATTAACTGTTATTATTATGTGTAATCAACTGTTAACGTACTTAATGCTTTATGAGAGCTATAGGTCTCTAAGTAAAACAGATAAGTGTAAGTGTTAGTTTAAGACTGTTTGTTCTACAATAAAAACAAATAAATAAAATAAAGTATCGTCTTTTGATCGATGTATGTCACACACATTTAACTTATTTTTTATATGTCAAAGTATTTTATAAATCATTTATGTCATTAATCTTGAGGATTCTGTAAAATTATATATCTTTATTTAATTAATTTTTTCTATGTCTATGGATATCATGCATGAGTAATAGTCCGGGAAATAAAAGAATTGGTATTACACTAAAGACACATGGATAAATTGATAAAAATAATATTGTTATTTTATTAACTATTCGTGGCAATTTAGTAGTTGTGTGGGTTTTTAGATTTGAGGAATACATAAAGTTGCGTTTTTACTAATATCTGCTAAACATTAAATGGACTTTCAGTGATAATCTTTATACTTGATTTTACGTACTATATTTAACATTAGATTAGGGACTATTGTTGCTATTAGTAAAACATCCTAAAAGAAGGTCTCATGTAAAAAATTTCTTGTTGTTCATTTTATGTTCACACTTAAATTTAATTTAATTGCAATTTTGCCTAATTACTCAATAATTATCAAAAAAAATCGGGGATTATCGTCAATTTTAAATGTTCAGTGGTTTATATGATATAATTCTAAACTATCCCACAATGTGCAATTAATCTCATTTTTCCATACAAGCCCTCGTAGATTGACTAGACTATAAGGAATTTTCATTGACTTGTGAATTATAGACTTGTTATAATTATAATGCAACAACCCATTGCCTCATTACCGCCTGCACATATATCTACTTACACCAAAAAAACCAACATAGTAGCAATAAGTTTGACAGTTCTCTGATATCATGCACTTAGTTCTGAGGCTGCTGCTTTTCGACTTTGTACAAAAACATTGAGAATTATGTACTAAACGAAAAGATATTAAAATTAATTACACACACATTGAGATTTTTCTGCAAAGAACAGCTAATAAATACTATCTAATTCTAGGCTATAATTACATTATTCTGACTATTAGTTACTACTACCCGCGACAAATACGCGCGCGCGAACTGTCACTCATATAAATCCCCTTTCCGAATATTCATAAGTTAATGTCAAGTCAATCAATTCGGTCTTGCGTCTCCGTCTCGTATCTAAATCTCTAAACGCTTTTATCGAGGTCTATTTGATGTCGGGGCGTATAGCGTATCTATCTGTTTCTATCGTTTTTATATCTTCGTTAATTATTGTAATTTGAAGAATGAGTGTAAAGGTGGCACTTCACTTGGCGTTGCGTATTCGCGATTTGCTGTATTCAGCCAAAAAATACCATGTGTGGAGGATTTATGCGTCTATATTTGCCATATATGCAGTGCACGAATAAGACAAAAACGCCGATCCGTCCGCTTGTCGGTTTTGGTCACACATCAAAGGACGCAAATATGATTATTAGACCTATTTGCTGTTGGCATCCCAAGTGAGGACGTCGCGTCGTGTTTTTGCAGTGAAGACTACGTACGAATATTTGGACAAATGCGGCGAATACGTTACGCGAACACGCAACGCCAAGTGAAGTGCCACCTTAAGAGGATTGACGAAAGAATCCATCAAACTTACACCGAATTGGTGACGCAGTGAGAAAAGGAGCACTAACCCGAATCCGACGAGTGTTTATTGGTAGAGAAAGTGATAGAGGTGTGTATGGTTGGGACCGCTGCGCTGGTAATCTGTGGTCTCTGGCTACCCTAATGGGTCAAAGGTGTGAGCTTATCTATGCATATGTTACCGGCAATATGTAAAATCCAGAGATTGTAAAAATTTGTAGGGATTGCCCTGATTTCATACATTGCCAGTAACATATTATAAGACTTTGTTATGCAATAGTAATGAAAGACGGACAATAGTAACGATATGTCCCGATTTCATTTTTAATGACAGGACGGGAGAAATCCCAAATCAACTCTTTAGATAATATTTATTTAAAAAATTAATGGAGACAGTGATGCTATGGCGAACTTCTGAAGAGACCGAGCCGCTATAGGCTCTCTACTTATAATTATAATACTCTTTTTTTTGGTCCATACATTTGATCTAGACTAGAGCTAGCATGTTACCTACTTCTTGCGTTGTTGCCCCTGCTAAGCGAAATTTACTTCCATCTTCAACTGTCGCGGTGTCTGGCGCGTGTTTGTTATTTGGTCCTCGTCGCATCCTACCTGCTCAATTATATCGTCTTCCCCTTTTATATGTATAATAAATATACTAATTGGCCTGACTGACAGACAATTTTCTGTTCCAACTCTGTAACTTTGCCATACAACGTTTTATTACTCATCATCGCCATTTTTTATTAGATGCATTTTTTAGGCCCATATTGAGATAGTGCAAATATAAAATGTTATTATAAGTCAGTAAGAATATTCGTAGCCCAGTGGCTCTCGCTGATCTAAACCGAACAGTGAGGTTAAGCAACGTCCACAGAGGCAGGGAACCTGATGGATGACCAAAGTGGCAATTTATCACAAGCGTTTCCGTGCTTCGGAGGGCACACGTTAAGCTGTCGGTCCCGGCTGTTTTCGATTGACTACAGTCGTTAAAACCAAGTCAGAGGCCATGGTGCGGTTTGAAAACTCTGACACCAGGCTTAGCCAAGTTCGCCACATATTTAACTATGCCTACACGATGAGAAGAAAAAGAAGAAGTAAGAATACTTAAATTAAAAATTAAAAGACAACCCAGAATTTAACAAAAGTAAACTTATGGTCTATGAGGAACACGGTGTTTTTAAACATATTATAACGGGCTCTTTGAATGTTTACTTAGGAATCCATAGCGTGAGTGGAGTGATTTTATAAAGTTGTGGATAAAACTTGCCAAGCGGATGCTATAATATCTCTCATTGAAAGACGACTTCAAATTTGACGATGTTATCGGAAAATACGCATATTTTTCATCAATTAGCTATGTTAGGTGTGTTGTAAACGTGTGCATGTTGTCGTCAGCTGCCTTGCGATTGTCACTAACTTATAACAAATATTTCCATACTTCGATTCCACTCGACCCCAAATGTGTTTATTTTGTTTATGTGCAATAAAAAAAATTAGTATGCAATACAATGTGAGTAGTTGTGCTGACACCCCAAATAAATTGTGAACATTGATGTGATGACTGTTCTCCACTAAACAACAGGTATGATATAGTTTGTTCTGTTGTGTGCAGCGCAATGCATCGCGCCGCTTGGCATGGAGAGCGGGCAGATCCCCGACCGCGACCTCTCGGCCAGCTCCTCCTTCAACGACGGCAACGTGGGCCCCCAGAACGGAAGGTGAGTTCTAACTACACCACATTACACACCCGCTGCCACTTATTAACCCTCGCACGATATTTGCACACCCGTGTGTACAGATTTCTATCGCACGACAAAACAAGCGCGCGACGCGTTAACATCGTCTACACTGTGTCTAGCAGAAAGACAGGTTCTCGAATGGAGACCACGTCTTGGCAAACGTAGGTCCGTATATTACAGAACGCGACTCAGACTCTGGTCTATACTTAAGTAGCAGTCGTCTTTGTCATTTTGATAGTGAGAGAAAGAGATAATCAATACATAAGTATAGATCAAAACTTGAGTCTCCTTTTGTAATATGGACCGTAGTGTAGGACGCCCCCCAGCCAGATGGTGGTCAGATGACCTAAAGAAGATAGCGGGTAGTGGCTGGATGCAAAAAGCGGAGGATCGCAAAGTGGCGCACCTTGGGGGAGGTCTATGTTCAGCAGTGGACTGCAATGGGCTGATATGATGATGATAACACTGTGTCCACCAAGTCATCTGTCCGACTAAACATAGTCAGTTTGCAGTTTACCAAGTGGCCGCAACTTGCCTGCTAATAAACATATTTCCTTTATCAAACGACTGATAACAATTCATAAATTGTTTTAACCCGCTCATATTTACGAGTGTAATAAAACAACGGCCCGTCAGGACACATCGTGTGTGGTGGTGTGAGTGTGCGTGAATTACAACACCATTTTGTAAGAAGAGATAAATTAAACTCGCACGTCGTCCATTGTGATAATGATAATACTTATTTTATTAGCTACTGTATTGTCTCGTTGTATAGTCTATTGAAATGATACGGATATTTTTGAAAACTCCGGAGTATTAATTAAACGGAGAAAAGAGGAGTTTATTTAAAACTCTAGAGTATAAATTAAACGGAAGCGGAAAGAGTGACAGGCATCAAAACAGCATATCGGTAGAGCTCTGGTCGGTGGTAAGCAGAAGTTGCAAAAGACGATCCCCCGTGTGGCTGCGGTCGCAAATTGTTTCCATTTGAAGTAATGAGCAGGGGTCAGTGGTCTCTAACTTGTGCTTCATTAGCTGCGACTTATTGAAAGCCCTGCCCCACCGGCGCGGCGGCGAGCCAAGCTCACTCCAAACTCACCCGTAAACTTTGCCTAAATTAGCTACATTCAAATCCCTAGCTTTGGCCACCAGCATGATCAGTTTGTATTTGCCCGAACAGCCGCTTCGATCCCCCTAATATACGTGAAAACAATTACAGTGAATTAGTTTTAATAACGTGAAGTTAGTGTGTGTGTCAGAGCGTTGCGTGACCGCAGCCGTGGCAGGTTCACCGATACCGACATGTATCATTAAATGCCGGGTTTATTGCTGTCTGATCAATATTACTAGACTTTATTATAGAACCGCCTACGCCTGAAACGTACAAAACATTTGGGGGCTTATTTATGAAGTCACGTGTCGTTTTGCGACGCTGTTCCTGATTATGATAATCACTGTATGTATACTTAGTTTTTCTTTCTGTCTGTATATCTGAAATCAAAAACTATACCGAAAGGATTTTCATACAGTTTTCACCAATGGATTCAAGAGAAAGGTTTATGTGTGTAAGTCATTCCCAAAATTATCACGGGCGGAATGTATTTGAGTTTGCAGGGCTAGCCTAACGCATCAGGTTACCTCATTTTAATTGCACCTTTTTTATAAGTATGTAATAATAATTAGCGTAGAAAACAACATTTTCGAAAACAAGAACTAAACTAAAAAATCTAGTGATTTGTCATTTTAGGGAAAAGACAAGGAGATTCTGATTGTATAATACTTAAGTAGATTCTGATATATTTTGAACTGGAAGGCGTAGTCCTCAGGACGGAATTTTCGGTTTTTGCCATATAAATAGAGCTCAATTTATTGTACAAACGAAATGAAATAGTTCCCCTTTTGTTTAGGAAATAAAGACCATTGTCAGTGTGCATATAAAAGACGAACTTTTTTAAATGTTACATGGATATTTTTTTATAAATGTTCGTCATATTCTGAGTATGTCTGTGCAATTACTTTCTGTTAATTTGCTTTTTCTTATCGAGTTGGTCATATGGCTAAATTTCAAATTTAACTAGACAAAGACACGCGCACAGCGTTATTCGTGGCATTGTACAGGTCTTCACGAGTGCAGGCGGTTGGACTCGCTGGGCATGACATGATATGCGCCATTGTCTGAGAAAAACAAATTGCATCGAACAATATGAAAGGGAAAAAACTGTGCAAAGTTATAGAAACTAGTGATTTATCATATAGTTGCGTACAAAAGTGTCGTATTGATCTCGGCTTGGTGTCAGTGTTGGTGCTGTCTCGTTCTTGGTCCTGCCTTGACACTATTCTTGGTCCTGGTCTTATTTCTGGACCAAGGCTCAGGCTCGAGAAGAAATGTCTGCTTTTAAGGCGACTACAGCACCTAAATTACGATTTTATGATGCGTAGATAAGCATGACGCACTGCATTACATCGAAGAAAAAAAATACTACGGTAATATTCAGGACATAAACTAGATAAGCAGTTTGCTGAAAACATGATTCAGTACTTTTGGTTCGATAGAAAAAGCTCACAAAGTCACCTCTAAATATTGTGTATCTTTTAAGCTGTAAAAATGATAGTAAAATGCACACAGGAACTTGAATTTGCTATCAAAATGTTCGTGATTGAACACTCTCGATAAGTAGTTAACGCATTTTTCGATTTAAGCTGTTACCTTTCCATAAATCTCATTTTTCTAACTTTCGAACATGTTTTTACGCACGCACGCTTTCATAGTCCGTAAACTTCGTGTATCGACACTGTTCGCACTGCCGGCCCAGGCCTGTTGAGAGACGGAGATGGCACTATTCCTATGTGTGCTGCCTTTAAAAAACAAAATTTAGTATTTTTACAATTTTACCTAGCGCGAAAGAGGAAGCGAAAGAGGTTTGTTTGGATCGCAGCACGTGGCAACCTATGCTGCCTCGCTCGTACATTTAATCATTTTCAAACATTTAAAAAACCTTAACTTTACATTTATCCTTGCTGTAGAACAGTATGTGGCAAACTACATTGTTAGAAAGACTTTCAGTATTCAAAAACGCACAGATTTTTCAATCTATTAAAATTAATGTAAAAATGTATCAGATCTTGGTAATCTGTGGCGGAATCATATAGTTCGGTCATCACATCACATCAGCCAAAGATTGAGGCACTCACGGCCGCTAACAGTTATTTCAGTAACTGGTTTTAGACTATACACACACCCACCCACACACAGACAAACACATACGTACACACACACACACACTCGCACGCACACACAAATACCTAAAATATGTTGTTTATTGATAAATTACTCTTATTTTTAAATATGTTTTAATTATTTTATTTTAAAAATTGTATCTTTTCACCACGAAACCACGAACTACATTGTCTGTCCATGGAAGAGCGGAGCCTCCCAACAAAAGTATTATTTATTACTTAAAGGAGTGCTCCTATAACATGTAATGTTTTGACACTAGTCTTTTTTTTTAAATTAAATTTGTAGGCTGAACCAGGAGATAAAGGGTGGCGCGTGGTGCCCGAAGTCTCAGATAACGAGCGAGTCGTCGGAGTGGCTGGAGGTGGACCTCCGGGCCGTACACGTGGTGACGGCGGCGGGCACGCAAGGCCGCTTCGGCAACGGACAGGGACAAGAGTACGCAGAGCAGTACGCGCTCGAGTACTGGCGGCCGCGCCTCGGCAAGTGGGTGCGGTACCGCGCCAACGACGGACAGGAGGTACATTTTTTCTTTCTAATTGACTACATTGTTGTTGGCCTTTACAGCTTCACCCAGCAGGTTTCGAACGCAGATGGCTAGTTAGTTGATAAGGGCTCCTGTTTCCGCATTTAGGCTCTAAGATGGCCCTTTATGCGTGTGGGTCCTTCCATGTGGCTATTCCAGCCACCTCAGCTCCGACCAGAAGCTCAGAATCCTCCTGGGGAATTCACAGGCTTCACGAAGTGACCTTTCTGGTAGGATTTGAACGTAGATGGCTTTTAGCCCAATAATTTTAAGTAACAGGCCTAAGGGCGCCCCCTGTGGGGTCGAACCTCGGCTTAGGGCGTTACTGGGAGAGGGAGTCGGACATACGTTTGAGGAGACAAGCGGCCGGGTACGTACCGATACCATGAATCGGAACAGAACAGGAGGTACCCACACAATGCACGTGTTATACAGGGTGTAAAAGACAGCTTACCAAAAACTGAATCCTGGACTCAGACTATCATTCTGAATGATTTTCCAGTGTAATTTTTCTCCGGAAAATTTTAATTGTTTCATGTTTTTTAAATATTTTCTGCTTACATTTTTTATTATTTAGTCAAATACACTCCATTTTGCAATAAAAAAAACAATCATAACAACGTAAAACAGCAATGTTCATCGCACTCCGAAAGCAGCACGGCGCGGTTTCGCGATACGTTGCGTAATGCCAAAGTAAGTAAATAATGAAAACTCCTTAACATGACGTTTCCGGGAAAAAATAATAACTTATAGCTGATGATAGTTATGAGTAGATTCCACCATTTAAGTATTTGCTAAGCTGTCCTTTACACCCTGTGTAACATATTCCCACTACATCACCACCATTTGTTATTACGCGCCCGTCACATCTCACCCTCTGTTCTTCCGTCGTGATGTTTATCGGAAACTTAGGACATAAGTGTACTTGTACTGTGTAATATGTCTGTAAGTCACTTAACACAAATAGCCCTCATAATTCCCTAACAGCCTAACACTAACCATTACAATCGTAAATAATCGGTGGATCGCAGAGCCAGGAGGCTCATTGGTGACAAAAAGTTAGTAACCAGTAAACTCCAAAGCCTGGCTCATAGACGCAAAGTAGCTTGCCTGTGATTTTTTTACACGATGTACTTCGGGGAGTGTGCTAATGAGCTGCACGAGCTCATTCCGCCTGCCCCCCCCTCCCCCAGCCCTTCTACCAGACGTCTAGACGCACCGCTGGGTACCACCCTTACCTTCTGGAGATTCCTCGGATCCGTAATGAGCGCTTTTCTTCATCTTTTATATTGCGCACCGCTAAGGAATGGAATTCCCTGCCTGCGTCTGTATTTCCGGGCACATATAACCCGAATCTCTTTAAAGTTCGAGTGAATAGGCATCTTCTGGGTGAGCTTGCTACATCCTCGACCACATCTCCGCTACATCCTCGACCACATCTCCGCTACATCCTCGACCACATCTCCGCCTCTGGGCTAGATTGTGGTCAAGAGCAAACCCATTATCTTTAAAAAAAATAAAAAAAACTAGACTAAAAGTGGAAAGGATAATGGGATGTGCACCTTGTGCTATGTGCACATTATTGAATTTTATCACTATACAAATCAAGCAGGCCTATAAGTCTTGACCAGTCGAACAGACTGACAAGTCTTCACTGCAATGAGAAGAGGGAGAGGAAAGTTTTCAGTGAAACAGCGTTTATAATCAGAGATACTTTTGTTAACAACTCAAAGTATAGTTACTGTTTTACATAATGCAAATATGTAGATAAGAATATTGTAAAGATTAGTGTGCTACTGTCCAAATAGCAAAACTTGAACGAGAAGGCAGGTGTGGTGCGCTTGCATTTTCATTTCGGCTCGTTGTACTGCGTTTGGTATGTTTACGGCACGTGAACACTAACAGGTGGTATAACATTGCAGGTGCTGGCCGGTAATACGAACACGTACTTGGAGCAGAAGAACCAGCTCCGTCCCGCGGTGTGGGCGCAGAAGGTGCGCTTCATCCCGCACAGCTCGCACCGCCGCACCGTCTGCATGCGGGTTGAGCTCTACGGCTGCCTCTGGACCGGTTAGTACGCACACACACACACACACACACACATACATACACACACACACACACACACACACACACACACACACACATACACACACACACACACACACACTCACATGCTCAAACACACGTAGAGCCATTTTTGTACCGCGTTCCCGCTCTGAGCTGTGCCGACACAAGTAAACCTAAAGGAGCTTAAAAAGTACGTTGCAGATTTAATTGCTCCCCATTTAAGTTACACCCTAAATCTATGCAACACTACGGGTATTTTTCCCGATGGTTTAAAGATTGCTGTGATCAAACCTCTTTTCAAAAAGAGCGACAAATACATGTCATGTTATAGACCTATTGCATTACTGTCAATTTTTGCAAAGCATATTCACATACATGGAAAAGAAAAAGAAAAAAAAACTTTTTTATTCAGGAACAACACGGCTTTCGAAAAGACAGGTCCACCAGCTTAACTAATTTGGCCTATTAAAAATAATTACAAAACATTGATAGCAGGACTCACATTTGTGCAATATTTATGGATATGACGCAAGCTTTCGACTACGTCGACCACGAGATTCGATTGTGTAAACTAAACATACATTTCTATCTATTAGAGGCAATGCAAAACTTAATGAAATCATACTTAACAAATAGGAAACAGTTCGTAGAATTGAAAAAAATAAATATAGATACAAAGAGAGAAGATATCTATCAGATCAAAAATTAGTAAAGTATGGTGTGCCACATAGACCAAGATCCCAGGGCCGCCAGACTTTACTTATTTTCTCAGTAACCAAATGTGTGGGAAAGATTAGTGCTAATATGTACTATTAAAATATGAGTAATTATTTCGGCTGTCTCCCATAGACGTGAAAGGGCGATGATTTTTTTTTCTCGCCAATATCAGCACATGGAGTGTCATAGGACAGCTTTTTAAAAGATAGAAGGGATTACCAAGATCATTTTTCGATTCAGCACTCCGTTTGCGAAACATAAATTTTTAAAGTGACATTTTTTGTCGAACATAAGTTCCCCCCACTCTATCAGCAAAACGATTGTTTCTAAAAATATAGAATATACACTGAAATTAAAAGGAAAACTATCACTTATAAGTTGGCCCTTCAAGCTTGCGAGTAATAGTCGAACAAGTACCAAACGTTGTTGGGATTGTAGGTATTATGTCCATAGACGTCACAGAAGGAGAGGAGCGTCTCAGTTTGGACTAGCGGCTCAGTTGTTTTTCATGCTGTCTCGATGTCGACCAACCGCCTCAGACTTGTGCGAAAGGGACAATTGCAGCTTTCCGGCGAAATGCCGAGTTTTATTTCGAAAATTATGTGTTTAGGCGTCAATGAATTCCTACCCCAAAAACTTAAAGGACCCCAAAACTTAAACTTAAAGGTCTCTGTCGATTTGTAAGCGTATAAACGAGGTTCGTACGTTTTATTTTTTCCAAAATTGTTCTTAGTTTTTCAACAGTCACCTCTTAAATGTTGAGAAATTTTTTGGCGAAAAATGCTGACTTTTAGTTTAAAATATCTTTTTGTCTACTAAAAATATCACAAAAATCAAAACGTACGGACCTAGTTTTTGGTGTTCTTGATATAATACCAAAATTTAACAAGGATCCATTGACTTTTAGGGGATGGAATCCATTGACGCCGTTTGTATGGGAAAAAACACTGAGACGATCCTCTTAAGTTCAGTTCACGAAACTCCGGGTATATTGTTACTTAAAACATACAAGATTGTTACAATTTTGGTTGTTGGAAAATCTATATAATCGCTAACGCATGTGCGCGCGACGGGCGAAGGCAGGACGACTGAATCCGCGAGCCGAGCCGCTTGCGCACGCTCCTGACTATACTTATACATACATATATGCTAGGTAGGTCGCTACAGGATTAATAAGAATATTTTTACTAATATTAGATCATTGGTACTACAGAGCTGCAATTTGGCGGTCATACATATTGATTGCGATCTAAAAAATAAAATGGTGAAAAAAACATTTTTTTCGGGTGTTTCCCATACACGTGAAAGGGGCCGTTCAAGTATTACGTAATCAGATTTATTACAATTATTTACCTTATTAACTAACGCTGACGTAATCACCATCTAGACCTCCCCCCAACCCCCATGTCATCCAAAATAAGCAAAGCAAAGACTGCTTTAGCAGCAGCTCGATATTATTATATTATTCCTAACAAGAATAAAAAAATAATTCCATTCTGTTGCATTTAGGCCAGAAATACAGTTATTTCTGAAACTACAAACTCTTTAATACATTTTTTTTGATACTATAGTATTTGGGGATATTAACATCGACTGTGACAATATGGTCGTAGGATGAAGAAGCCGGCTGCATATTTGAACCATGCTGCTACGGAACCCTACAATGCGCGTGGCCCGACTCGCTCTAGGCCGGTTTTTATTATTTGTACGCTGCAAGGCAAAACAGACTGAGACACTTCTACTTGACTATTTGACCTGTATTTTTCATGTACTCGTGTTTGACAAATAAATTATCTTTATCTTTAAGTATGCAAAATAAATTAGACCTGACAATTCAGAGCAGTCATCCCGTTAGATACTAGAATATAGGTATGTAGAAAACGTGGACGAATTGAAACACACAAAATAAGAATGATACAATATACTTCATTGCTCACCAACATAATAAAACAACCCGCTTTGGGCCAGCGTGGTCGACTATGGCCTAAATCCTCTTCGTGTTTCGAAGGGAGGCCCGTGCCCTGAGGTGGAGACGTATATGGGCTGTTAAAAAAAAACAACGGGTTGCACTCCGGGAGTGCTGGCAGAAGTGAAAACTTGAACATTAACGCTGTGCATCAATATGGAAATAAAACAAAATACACAAAAAGAGTCCGTTATTCTCTCAGGATTCGATCCTTCGACGCCTCGCCTACGATTTGATAACTTCAGTCGGCCAAAAATACAAAAAGACTTTCTTGAGTTCACTTCGTGGTTTCGAACCCTCGACCTGTTGCTTTTCCACTCGACCAAACTGACTACTTTCAATTCAGTAAAATAGTCTATCGGTATTTGCGCGCTATGTGCGAATAATCATTGACATCTGTCACAAAATCTTAAGGTTTTTCGATCAGCACACGTGACCTGACGCGAGTTTCACAGTTTTTACCCATCCCACAAAAGTGCTCAACGCAGCTAAAGAAGTTTTCACTTCAAAAAAAAAACAATGCACAAAGTAAAAGCTGTAGTGCGGTGTTTAGGCATTACACAGATTGTTTCCCGAGTTTAACAAAACATGATTGTGCAAGAATTCCAGCCAGGTGCCGACCGGCAAGCGGCCGCTGCATGCGGAATATTAACGCGTCTGAGTCACTGCGCGAAACAGATAGGGCTGCGAACAGCGGATCACATGTTGTGTTCCTAAAGTCATTCATTATGTTATGACAGAGGTCCTCTGATTGTTCTCACTTGTAGAATGTCTAATTAGCAAACATTCAAGTGGGCTTAGTAAAAAAGTTAATTGAAACGATGCCATCTTTTAGACTATTCTAGAGCAATTTAGTAATATGGACTGGGGTACAAAAATGTTGTTTCTTCTATGTGTCCGCCTATTGTAAACTATGTTGAAATATTTCCAATTCCAAAGCAATTGTTCGTGAATGTTTTGGTTTGGATATATTAATACAATGTTTAACATAGGCTTGCGTAGCTTTGCGTCTCTTAAGCAAAAGAAAATTTATGAATAAAAGCTGTGATCTTGACCCATGAAAACTGAATTAAAATCAATTTTGCCAGCGCCAAACAGTAACAATAGCTGTGAAATGTGAAATTTGAGACATCTAAGATAATGTGGGATAAATACAGTTCTGGATTTATCATTAGGCCGTATAGGCCGCGGCCTAGGGGCGGCAAATTTCAGAGGACGCTCACTCGATTTCAGAGGATAAAAGTCAAACAAGTTCACGGGTTTTCTCATGTTTTTTTATTAAATCCCTATTGAAACTCATTCCTACCGAAAAAATGAATTCTTTAGCTCTTCTGTACATAGAAGCAGAGACAAGATAATAAATACCATAAACTGATGATAATTTATAGATGATTTTGCTATTAAAAAGTCCCGTAAAATTTTTTGACGTAAATTTTTTCATAATGACTAATTCATTCGTTTATTTAATTAATTTTAGTGCCTTCCTTACTACAATTGGAAATTTATTATTTTAGAAAGGTATACATGGGGCGGCGGAAATAAAGTGGCCTACACTCACAAAAACTGTAAATCCGGCACTGGATAAATATCTACAGTTTGGTGAGGACACTGCCTTGACGTGAGGTCATACGTCAAGCTGTAATGCTCGGCTTTCATACGAGCAATGGTTTGCTTTCCCAGTAAAGTAGTTCTTATGGTAACCAAATCTAAGAAAAACATTCGCGTTAAAATTTCGTTACAGAATAAAATTATGTGTAGTTAATTAGCGCTAATCTACAAAATACAGATTAATCATGTGTTAGTAGGAAAAAATATTTTATAATTTAATATCTAAATAAAAAAATTGAAGTAGTACAGTTTAAAAAGACTGTAATAATAAAAGGCTTTTAATTTTTGAGGATATTGCTCGAAAATGGTAGGTAGCAAATATATTGAATCAGGCAATCGAAATCATGAAAATAATAACTCGGCTATTAAATATTGTGAATGGATGACTAATATCGCTATTTTATCGAGTATGATGTGTTATATAAAATATTTTGTATGTATCAGCGGGCATCGTGTCGTACTCGATGCCGAAGGGGCACAAGCGCAGCAACGGCGTGGAGCTGTCGGACTCGACGTACGACGGGACGTGGGGAGACGAGCTGCGGGGGGGGCTGGGGCTGCTAGTGGACGGCGAGTGGGGGGGCGATGACATCCGCGAGCTGGGCCGGCCCCCCGCCTGGGTGGGCTGGCGGAACGACTCGCTCCCCCCCGCCCCCGGCGCCGCGCCTCCGCCCGCTCCCGCCATCACTTTCGAGTTCGACCGCGTGCGCGAATTCAGCGCTGTACACATCTACACTAACAACAGATTCATGAGAGATGTGCAGGTTAGTGTCATACTCATCGTGGCAATATCATACTGGCTTTGTCGTTAAAACTATACATTGATTTTTGCCTAAACAGATTTTGATTTAAGAAGAAGAATATAATTACGTCTGCCCCCCCCTGCCAAATCCTGGAGAAACGAAGTGCAGGAAAGAGGAAAATTGTAATTTAGAAATGATAAACTTTCTTAATAACAGTACACTCTACCATACTCTACCAGCCCATATACGTCCCCACCAAGGGGCACGGGCCTCCCTTCAAAACACGAAGGGGATTAGGCCATAGTCCACCACGCTGGCCCAAAGCGGGTTGGTGGACCGCTCGTCTTTCGAAAATGAATTTTCTTGGACGGGCGGGTTTCTTCACGATGTTTTCCTTCACCGTTGAACAAGTGATAATTAGAAATCCGTACATAAATCCGAAAAGACGAATTTAGTGATACAGGCCCGCACCAGGATTTGAACCCGCGCCGCGACCTTTGGATTACAAGTCTGGCTCATTACCAACTGGGCTATCACCGCAACAGTACATTTGGCACCAATATTATGTTTATGTTGTAGGTGTTTTCGTTGGTGGTCGTTTCGTTCTCCGTGGGCGGGCGCCACTTTCAAGAGGAGGTGGTGCGCTACGTGCCACCCGCGGACGGTATCTTCGAGAGCGCGCGCAACGTGACCGTCAGCCTGCACCACCGCATGGGGCGCTGGGTGCGGCTGCAGCTGCACTTCGCGGCCAGGTGGATCCTCATCAGCGAGGTCGTCTTCGACTCCGGTCAGTGCATATTATTATTATTATTATTTAACTCTTTATTTGCACACACATAAATAGAACACAGACAAAAACAAACAAAACAAGAAAGTGTACAGAAGGGCGGCCTTATTGCTAAAAAGCAATCTCTTCCAGGCAACCTTGGGGTAAAGGAGAAATAACCGCATGAATAACTGCATACTGCATGCATTCACATATTTACAGCTACCGTCGACCTGCATCACTGCTTTGATGCTGCTTAATAGTGCAGCAGAACGCGAATATTTTGAAAATTTCATCAGAGATATGGTCACAATTTCGGATAATAATTTCTGCTGAGCTGTTCCTATGTGCGAGATCACGAAACGTGATCCGGAGTTATGAATGAGTGTGTATTTATTTTCATTGTATTCGTAATTGTTTAAAATTGGCAGATTTGATTATCCACGAAACAGACCCAGTATTCTACACTATTCTATTAGAAACCGACGCACGAAAACACTCAGTGCATCCCTCTCTTGCGATAGCTAGATGACAGTGACGGGTATAGTCTTGTCAAATATCGGATTCGAGTCGAATGATGTAAAATATGAGTGCAGGCTTGGCCTATAAGAATTTTTTTTTAGGGTTCCGTTCCCAAACGGAAAAAACGGGACCCTATCACTAAGGCTCCGCTGTCCGTCCGCCAGTCCGACTGTCACCAGGCTGTATCTCATGAACCGTGATAGTTAGACACTTGAAATTTTCGCAGATGAGGTATTTCTTTGTGCTCTATAACAAAAAAATACTAAAAACCAGAGTAAAATAAATATTTAAGGGGGCTCCCATACAAAAACGTGATTTTTTTTGCTCGTTTTCATAGAAAGTCTCCGAGGCTGTATCTCACGAACCGTGATAGCTAGACAGTTGAAATTTTCACAGATGATGCATTTCGGTTTCTGCTATAACAACAAATACTAAAAAGTAGAATAAATTAAATATTTAAGGGGGCTCCCATATGTACATCAAAAATGACTTTTTTAACAAGTCATTTACTTATTTTATTACGTTGACATCTAATCAACAACCGTTGCGTAGCAACACGTCACAGACTAATCTCAATGAGATTTAAAAATACTGATGGCACAAATGAGTTTGCTTTAACTTAGGGATTCGAAATTATTTGCAAAAATGGAATAATAAAAAAAATAAAAATAAATAAATAAATTGTAATTTAAAGGTATTAATCAATTTTTTAAATTAACTTCAAAATCAGTAATTACGTACATTCCTCAAACCTGTTGGAGATTTTTACATACATTTGAAATAGAGCTGAGCGTTAATCTATTTTTTTAATTTTTGGATATTCTCTTAATTGAGTATTTGTATGTTTGTACGTATGTAAATCCTTTATTGTACAATAAACAATATTTATTATGAAACACTATATATATATTTATATCTAAAGTATGTATATTATCGGTTGCTTGATGCCAACAACTCGTTGTACAGCAACGAACCTGACGCCGCCGGGATACGTGTAGGTTGTAATTACTTCATGTCAAACTCGATATTTTTTTGATACTCCTAATTTAATTGGCAAATGCAAACTGAGTAAATACGTAATACACACATTACACTGTAAGTATTGGTTCTCACTGTTGGTAGAAATAGTATTTTATGGATTAACAGTTCCTAGAATATATAATTCCCATACAAAAAAAGTGATTTTTTTTGCTCGTTTTTATATAAAGTCTGTCCAAGGCTGTATCTTATGAACTGTGATAGTTACAAGGTTAAAATTTTCACAGATGATGTATTTCGGTTGCTGCTATAACAACAAATACTAAAAAGTAGAATAAATTAAGTATTTAAAGGGGCTCTCATACAACAAACGTGATTTTTTTTGCCGCTTTTATAGAGGTAATGGTTTTTATAGAGTCCGACTCGCACTTGCCCGTTTTTATTTAATAATTGTGCAATATGTAACATTAATTTTGTTTTTGTTTTTTCTGGAATTCCATGTTGTAACATTGTCTGA